>QRFJ01005293.1:0-44384 GCA_006176705.1 Cocos nucifera | reverse complement strand
GTACCTGTTCTAACTATCGAGCAAAACGTGAATGCCAAATGACCTAGGGATAGTCCAAATGACAGATATCTATGGCACCTGAGATTAGGTCATATAGCAGAAGATAGGATCAATAAATTGGAGAAAAATGGGCTATTGAGTCCATTGACTTCTGAGTCATATCCAACTTGTGAATCCTGTCTTCAAGGCAAAATGACTAAACTCCCTTTTGTTGGACATGGGGAGAGGGCCACAGATCTTCTTGCCCTAGTACATACAGATGTGTGCAGCCCATTTGATGTGCCGGCTAGAGGTAATTTTATCTACTTTATTATCTTTATCGATGATCTGTCTAGGTATGGGTATGTGTATCTTATGAGACACAAGTCTGAAGCCTTTGAAAAGTTCAAAGAATTCAGATATGAAGTAGAAAAACAAACAGGAAAACCCATTAAGGTTCTTCGATCAGATCGAGGAGGTGAATACCTTAGCAGGGAATTCCTAGACTATCTCAAGGATAATGGCATAGTCTCTCAATGGACTCCACCAGGAACACCTCAACTCAACGGGGTTTCAGAACGGAGAAATCGGACTCTATTAGATATGGTTCGATCCATGATGAGCTTCACAGACCTCCCTGATTTCCTTTGGGGATACTCATTGTTAACTTCAATCTATTTACTGAATAGGGTTTCCTCTAAAACTGTTCCTACCACACCGTATGAGATATGGCACGGTAAGAAACCAAGTCTGAGTCATCTCAGAATTTGGGGTTGTCCGGCTCATGTCAAAAGACAACAAGCGGACAAGTTAGAGTTTAGGTCCTTTAGAGCTCGATTCATAGGATATCCTAAAGAGTCATTAGGATACTATTTCTACATTCCAGAAGACCATAATGTGATTGTGAGTCGACATGCCATCTTTCTTGAAAAATAGTTTATTCAAGATAGCGGCATTGAAAAATAGATCAAGCTTGATGAGAAAGTCTCACAAGCAGAACGAGCTAAGGACCAAGTGGAACCAAATCAGGTTGAGCCAATAAGAACACTACCTCCTCCACCTCGTAGATCGGAAAGAGTTTCCCGTCCCCCTGAAAGATACTTAGGTATTATTTCAGAGGATGTAGAGGAAATGTTCCTCATAGGTAATGGTGCTCATGGATGATCCCAAAACCTACAACGAGGCGATATCAGATATCGACTCCGAGAAATGGCTAGAGGCAATGCAGTCAAAAATTGACTCGATGCACTCAAACCAAGTCTGGACCTTGGTAGATCCACCAGAAGGTATAGTACCTATTGGATGTAAATGGATCTTCAAGAGAAAGATTGGTGCAGATGGGAATGTGGAGACATTCAAGGCTAGATTGGTGGCAAAAGGTTATAGTCAATGCGAAAGCATAGACTATCAGGATACCTTTTCCCCAGTAGCTATGCTAAAATCCATCCGCACATTGCTTGCTGTTGCAGCCTATTTTGATTATGAAATATGGCAAATGGACGTGAAAACGGCATTCTTAAATGGATATCTTGAGGAAGATATCTATATGGAACAGCCGCTAGGTTTCACATCCAGTGATACTGATCACAAGGTTTGCAAGCTGCAAAGGTCCATATATGGACTTAAGCAAGCATCTCGGAGCTGGAACACTCGTTTCAATGATGTGATCAAAAAGTTTGGTTTCATCAAAAATGAAGAGGAACCATGTGTTTTCAAAAGGGTCAGTGGGAGCGCTGTTGTCTTCCTCGTATTGTACGTGGATGACATCCTCCTTATTGGGAATGATATTCCCATGTTGACATCAGTCAAGATGTGGTTGTCCAAGGAATTCTCCATGAAAGACCTAGGTGAAGCATCCTTTATTCTAGAAATTAAGGTCTATAGAGATAGACCGAATAGGATGCTAGGACTTTCACAGAAGATGTACATAGAGGAAGTACTAAAGAGGTTTAGTATGGAAAACTCTAAGAGGGGATTAATACCCTTCAGACATGGTATTCATCTTTCCAAGAAGATGTGCTCCAGCACACCTGAGGAAATAGAACGCATGAGCAAGATCCCTTATGCTTCTGCAATAGGGAGCCTCATGTATGCCATGCTATGTACACGACCTGATATAGCCCATGCTGTGAGTGTCACAAGCAGATATCAGTCAAATCCAGGTGAAGAACACTGGACTTCTGTGAAATGTATCCTTAAGTACTTGAGAAGAACTAAGGATATGATGCTGGTCTTTGGTAACGGAGAACTCCTGATCCAGGGATACACAGACTCGGACTTCATGTCCGATATAGATGATCGAAAGTCGACATCTGGGAGTCTGTTTGTGTGCAATGGTGGAGCTATCAGCTGGAAGAGTTCCAAGCAAACTGGTGATAGCAGATTCCACCATGGAAGCAGAATATATCGCTGCATCAGAAGCTGCGAAGGAAGCATTCTGGTACAAGAAGTTTGCTGCAGAAATCGGAGTAATGCCATCAGATGCCATTCCTCTATACTGCGACAATAATGGCGCCATAGCCCTTGCTAAGGAGCCGAGGTCTCACCAGAAATCCAAGCATATTGAGCGGCGATACCACCTCATCCGCGATTACCTCGAGAAGGGTTATGTCGAGGTCAAGAGAGTCAACTCCGTAGATAATGTGGCAGACCCACTTACAAAGCCGTTGGGCCAGCAGAAGATCGAAGCCCACCTTGAGAAGATGGGACTTAGACTTGTAGCCAATTGGCTTTAGGACAAGTGGGAGATTGTTAGATATATGTGCCCTAGAAGCCAGAATTGGCTGACACTTGTAATACACTTCTAGGGGCAAACTTGTAATTTTGACTAAAATCAATAAATGGGTTATTTTCTATCACATATGTGTATTTAGTGTCTGTGATACATCCTTTGAGTTAATGGTAATGATAATTCATATTTTCAAGAGTTGAAAATTTAAGACATGAATAATCATTATTAACTCATAAAATTGCTCCGACCATAGGATCATCACGAGATACAGATCAAAAATTTTTTTTTTAAAAATATATCTCTTGGTGATGAACGAACCTGATCGAGAAATCGGATTTTCCTTCAAGGTCAGAGCCATGGTTCTAAAAATGTACTAATTTTAAATTTATTTTAATTAAAAAATAATTAATCAGATGTCACATGAGATGTGATCAGATCTAAAATTAAAAAAAAAAATTAAAATTAAATGATTTGGATCTAAGATTAGTAGATGAGTCTTGAGTCTATAGAATAGTCTTGCGTTTTTGATTTAATCTGATTAAATCATATTTTGATCCTTTTATTTACTATTTTTTGATATTATAAGTTATAATAACACTAAAAAATAGTAAATAAAAATTATTTAATTTTAAACATCATATGAGATATGATTGATGGAGCTAGTTGAGAGTTCTACATAGTTGTCTAGATTAGTTTATTTTGTACAATTTAAATCTAATTTTTAGATTATTATGAGATAATTTAGATCTGAAAACATAGAGAACATGAGATGTATGCAAAATAGCCATGATTAGCACTTTGTATATGAGATATATGATATAGCTGATATTGTTTTGTAGTATTGATGTTCCTGATTAAGGCATTCCTCTTGGCCGTCCTCATAAGAATGAAGAAGGGTTTGAGCCCTCTCTTTCATTATGGGGTGTTCTTATGATATTAGGGGTGCTGCGTGTTCATCCTTAATCAGAAATCCAAAACTTACTTTCTGCAAAATCCTAGATCCTGAAACCCTACGATTTATTATGCATATTTTATTTTGAACCCTCTTAATTAAGAATTAAGTTTATAAATATTAATTAGTCTAAAATTGAGAATGACTGACATATTCATAATACTGAGTTCGGGCTTGGGTAGCTCAATTAGGTCTGCGGTTGATCAAACCGCAGTAGTGATCAACAATGCTTAAATTGACCAGCCTAATAGGATTGGTTCAAGATCGAGTTCAAGCAAGACCTAATTAGGCTCAGAGGTTAGAGTCTGGATTGTAGCTAACCCATGCATCAATAATTTGGGCTAAGGTAAGTGGCACATACGACCACTGGTTTTTAATTGGAAGCTTGACCTGAATGCATTCTTGTACGAGTTAATGGCATATTCCTTAGATCTCACTTTGCCATACTACACAGTTCATTAGGTGGTCAATAATCGGCTAACCCATGCCACTAGGTTAGTCATAATTGTTATGACTAGCAAGTCATAATGATCTGAATCAACTTCCTGAGATTAAGTGTCCACCATGTTGGCCCTTCTCGGGGTTGATTATGACATGTTCATGCACCGGGAAGACGCAACCATGTCTATTAGGCAGGATGCTATGGGCTGGAGGATGAGTTGGCTCAATATTGCGGTGAGAGATCAATTAGGAAAGATGCAAATGGTGGATCTATCTAAGGAGTACAATATTTTGGATATGGTGAGATTCATGAATTAGAGATCAAGTTTGGGTGCACCATGTAGAATCAGAACAAGAGTAGCTAACCCATCACCAATAACTGTTAGGTATGATGATCAGTTGGTGAGACCGCACCACCCACTAGAAATCATTAATCATGGAATTTTTGTCCAGAGTGTAATCCGAGAAAATATGGGAGCTAATTTGTTTAAAAATAAAATCCCTAAATAAATGGTCAAGTCAAAATTATAATATCTAACTAGATCTTTGACTCTCTATGAAAATGTCTGCGTCCAACCCATTGGCATATCCTGGATACACATAAAGACCCAATTATAAAGATTTCAGGAACTCAAAATTATTTTGGGTTTAGTTAACCCATGTTTTGGACCAGGACCCTCCCACCTTCAGCCCGTCCATCTGTTGAACAAAGAGACTCGAAAAATGGATCGAATAAGGCCAGATTACATGTTGGGCTCATCTGATGATCCAGCGCCAACATGACGGGACTGCTCGCCAAATGTTGGACTAGGGTTTGAGTCGCGAGCCAAATATCAAGTCACCTTTTTAAGGCTAACGTGATGGGCCTCCAAGAACTGTCTCTGATCAAGAACATGGAAGAGCTTGGAGCTCGGTGTGAAGTTGGACTTGGATAAGAAGAACTGAATCTTGACACAGGCAATTCATAGAATTACCACTGCATAAACTTCATTCCTTGGCCGAATTAAGATGCTGGTTACCGCGCTTTCTATGAAATTCAGCTCTGATGGGACTTCTTCCAAAAGAAAATCCTAAAAAGAAAAAGAACTGTGAAAAAGCAAAAGGTGGAAGGATCAAAGAAGAAGAAGGCAGAGCCGAAGAAGAAGGCCGATCAAAGGAAAGTGTTTCCTGCAACAGCGACGGCTAGGTGTCACTGGCCACCCTAAAGAACAAGAAGGAGGTCCTTTGGAGGTTGGTTATTGAGCAATTACGGTTTTTTCTGATCCATGATTTACTCTGGATGCTCATCTGTGCACTTCTATCAGGGTCTTGAGGATAGCAGGAGGCTGAGGGATGGAGACATGATCCTGTTCGAATCAAGAGTTGCTGAAGAGAACATACCCTCTTCGATTACCATCTGGTTTAGACAGTTTTAAAAGACGATTTTGTGCCCAGCTAAGATTTGATTTCTATTTTCGATGATGTCGCATGCCTGAGCAGTGAAAGATCGCTATATCACTCAAAGAAATAAACATCATAAATTCACCAATAAAAGTATTAATTTATTCAATTAATTTATATTAATTTTTAAAAATTAATAATCAATTTATATATAATTTTTGAAAAATTCATATTTTTATTAATTAAAAAATTAATTAAAAAATAATAAAAAAAATAATAAAAATTAAAAAATAAAATTTTATTATCAATAGAAAGAGCTCATTTTTTTGATCACAACGAAATAAATTTCAAGTAAAACGGAGCTAAAATGGAAAAGATATGAATTTTGAAAGATATAAAATAAATAAAAATTAAATAAAAAAAAGAAAACGGCTCAGCCGGCTCCGTAAGCCGAGCCACCAAGCCAAGCCAAGCCATCAAGCCGACTCAGCCGTTGAAGCCATCAGCCGGTCCACGATCTAGGCGTGGACCGCCAGCTCAGCAAATTCCGGCGAATCAGAGATTGCCACGTGGTGGACCTAGACCCCTTAAGGGTCTACAGAAATTTATCGCGGCTCACAAGGGTAATTTAGTCTTTTCGTCCGACAACAGCGGCGCTGATTGGTTGCGGTGTGCGGTGCGGCCGGTCCACGCGGTCCATGGGAACAGTTATTGCGCGATCGGACGGATGTGGTTGTTTGCGGTCAGGATCGGACGGCTGTGGTTGCTTCCGAATTTTATTCAGATACAAACATCACGCGGATCACCATCGGATGGCAGCGCTCGATCCAGGCGATGATCCGACGGTCCAGAATGCTGCCGGCGGTGATCAAGACTCCCGAAGCATGATTTGCGGCCAGATTTCCTCGATCAAGCGCGATCCAACGGCCAGAATTTAATCCGACCCGATCTGAGCTTATCTGCATCCGATTTTGATGATTTTTGGACCGTTGGATTCCTATTGAACGGCTGGATTTTATCAGATTTACCAGAGTCATATCAGAGCTATTTTGATTCAAATTTTATCCAAATTTCTTTGTATTTTTATGATTACAAAGGCTATTAGTCCCATATTGCCTTTAGAAAAAATATCCAGCCCTCCTAGCTCTATAAAAAGGACCCCAGGCCATCAAAAATTAATATCTCCGATCAAGGTGAAGCTTTGGTACAGGGCGAAGCCAGGCTATGGGTTAAAGGCTGCTTCGAAGCAACGGGTGCCGAGAAGAAGAGCCGAGCTTCTACACCATCTTTCTGCCAATGCCGATCCAAGATCAGAGATCAGGCTATTTTATTTTATTTTTTTTTAAATTTTATGTATTTAAATTCTAAAATTTTAATTAATAAAAATTTTATTTTTGCATTTTAATTTCTTGCTTTTTATTTTTATTGTAATTTAATTTCTGCACTTTAATTATTACTTTTTATTTTATTGCAAGTAGATGCTAAGATCTAACTAGTAGATCTTAGTACCAAATTTAAATTCCTGCATCTTTTAATTTTTATTTTCAATTTTCCGACTTCACTTTTGATTTCAAAACTCAAATCATTTTCTTTTTCTTTTCAAAAAAATCAAAGATTTCAAATCTAAAAACACTACCTTCCCTGTGGATTCGACCCGACTCACTACTATCTACGTATTTTCAATAATTTTAAGAAGTCGGATTAAACTGATAAACACGGTGTCTTAACGACAGCATCGCGTCCCTATCATGTTTTTGGCGCCGTTGCCGGGGAAGGAATAGATGCTATTTTTTTTCTTTGATTTCTTTGATTTTTTTTGTAAATTAATTATATTTTTTTTAATATTGCTTACTAATTTTTTTTATTTATTTTGTAGAAAAAAAAGGAGAAAACGAAGAAAGCATCTAATTTTGGTGAGATCAATCCTAACCCTAGTCCTCTTTTCTTTTTATTTATTTATTTATTTATTTTATTTTTAAATTAATTTAAAAAAATATTCCATTTAAACCTAATTAAAAGCCTCATGATAAGATTAGAAATCCTAACTGTTTAGAGCATGCATCATATTAGTTTTATTTTTATTTTATTTTTATTTTTATTTTTTTTGGTGATTGCTGGAGGCAAGGTAAGCCTTTCAGAATTACAATTAGTTGCATGCATCTAGTTTAAATTGCATAAGAACCCTTTGATTGAATTTTTTTTTTTTCGTGCATATTCATATTAAATCAAATTAAGGGCACAACCCAATTAAACAAGATAAGGTGGGGATTTGATCACCCTTCCTTAGCCCACAAACAACCAACCAGCATCCTGCATTGACCTAAGCCTTTAATTTTAAAATCAATTAGACATCAACCCTAGGAACTCGAGCTCAATAGGATAAGGAATCCTAAGAGTTGAACCGGGTTAGGATAAGTCAATTTGACTGGTGTCTAGGAAAGTGGTTCAGGGACGATTGGGCCCGAAGGAAGGTGGTTTCTAATTGGTTCCGTTCGCTTACCTGGCCAAGCACAATTGGTGTCTAAGGCAAGCAACGGGGGGACTCCCACCGACCTTACACTTACCTGGCTAGTTGATTGGCTAATCCTACACTTGGAGGGCTTGAAGGTGACCTTGGCAGTTAGGAGCTGTCTAGATCTAGGATAACCCTTAGTCAGGATTGATTGACCAACTTGATTGCTAACCAACATTAAATCTAATTAAACCTAATTCTTCTCTTTCTTCTTAGTTCTAGGACTCCTTAGGACCTCTTCTTTAGAACTCTTTTTTCTTTCTTCTCCTCTAAAAATAAAATAAAAATAAAATAAAATAAAAATTAAACTAACTAAAAATTAATAATTAAATTAAATTAAATTAAATTAAAATTAACAAATAAAAATAATTAAAAAAAATTAATTTTTAATATAATAAAATAATAATAATAATAATAAATAAAAAAAATATTCTAAAAATTTTTAAACCATACATTAGGGTTACACTAATACATGCATGGTAGGAAATCGCTTTTTCTGATTTAGTTGAACTTAATTGAATGGTTGATTCACATTAAACATAATAATCAAATGGCTAATATAAATCTAATAGTCCAAAAATTAGATAAAGTTGACCTTCTTGATCAGAAAATAGATCAACTCCTAACCCTAGGTCAACAATCTCCTCAACAATCTTCTAATTATCAGGAGAAGTTATTCAATCTGTGCTAGTCCAACCCATCATGTAAGTGAATATCCTATGACTGCACAGTTTCCATATTTTATCCAAGAACAAGTTCAAGCTACTCAAGGATACTCCAAATTGATTAATGACCCATTTTCAAATTCATATAATTCAGATTGGAGTAACTTTAATTTTTCTTGGACATCCCAACAGACTCAGGCTCAGACCCAAATTTCACTTGAGCAAAATTATCAAAATTATGCCTATAATAATGGTCAGCCTAGTCAGTTTAACCAGCCATCATATTATAATCAGCCTTCATACCCACCTCCTCAACAGACCAATCTAGCTGATGATAGATTTAACCAACTTCAACAATTAATTCTAACTCAACAGCAATCTATCGCCAGACTAGAAGCTCAAATAGGATAATTAGTTGAGTCTAACATGAGGAGAGAACTAGATCAACTACCGAACCTACCAATTTCAAATAACCCACCTAATGACCTACCAACCACCTGGATTAAATTATCAATCTAATGTTTCATCTAAGAATCTTCAATTTGAGAATACCAAAGTAATTCCTGAACTTAAAAGCTATAGGATTCTTATGGACCCATACCAAGACCAGGTGAGAGAGGCTAGTACTGATGCTAGCCAAAATAAAAATTTAGAGGAACTGGTTAGTACTGAGACTAACCACATAGAAGAACCCAAGCCAGGAATTAGTACTGATGCTAGTTCCAGTTTAAATGAGATAGAAATAAGGGAAAAGAGAATAGATGATTTACCCGAGACTTATAAACCTAATGTCCTATTCCCTTCAACCCTAGAAGCTGGTTCTTCTTATAAAAATCAAAAGGCATGTAATGAAATATCAATGGAGTTGTTTAAGCAGGATCACATTAATTTACCTCCAGAATTAAAACCGCCTTTAGTCACCATTCCAGCACCCATTGAATCAAACTTAACTCCTAAAACTCCATTCATGAGCATTTTAGAAGAACAAATAGGAGTAATTCTTAATAAACATGGGTCTGAGAATGGAATCATAAAATATATCCCAAAAATTAACAGTGAATATATCAATAATGGGATTAAAAATCAACATCAACTTTCTGAGATTGGCAATCCAAAACCATTGGAATTTGTCAATCCAATATTCGACACAGGATAGTGAGCTACATTGTGTCTGGCTGAAGACGGTAAACTTAGCGCTTGTTGGGAGGCAACCCAATATTTAGTTTTTATCTAATTTATCTTATTTTCTTTTTAGGATAATTTGAATAAGTTGGAGGGAGAGCTCAAATTTGTAAAGGCATGTGCTGGACCAAAAAAATAAAATAAATAAATAAATAAATAAATAAATATATACTGAGTTAGGTGTATTCTTCCATTTTTTTATTACATCCTTTATTTTTTCTTCTTCTCCATTGAGGACAATGTCGATTAAGTTGGGGGGAGAGAAAAATAAAAATTTTAAAATTTTAAGTCCTCGAAAAAGTTAGTATTTAGTATTTAGATACCTGATTATGCTTAAGAATCGAATTAAACTAAGCATTTTTAAAAAAAAATTGATGCACAGATTAGAGAATCTATGAGATATTGAGGAATCAAGTATTAAGAAAATTCAATAAAGAGTTAAGTCCAGAACATAAAAATTTTTTTTCTTGGAGCATTTCTAATTATTTCTACTAGCATCAAAGAAAAGTCTACTTTTTATAGGCTTGTGTAGGGTAACTATACATTTCTTCATATAAAAATTTATTTTAATAAAATAGTTTCCAAGTACTTCTCACTGAGTAACCGGGCCTCTTTGCCTAAGCAAGCATTGAGTTTCGCGTCAAAAGGTGGGAAGGGCAAAGAAGCTCGTTGTAAAGCTAGTCTTAACTCGTAGCCTATTTGATTCGAGCTAGTAAGCCCGAGGGGTATTCTATACCTAGTGCCCTAAAGCCAACTGGTTTGGGAGTCATTGGCCCAAGACTCGCTACATGGATCAAATAGAAAGCTTAAGGAGTTAAGACACTCAATAGTGGTACAACGTTAAAAAAAAAAAAAAAAAAAAAAAAAAAAAAAACATTGGTTTCCCACCGAGTAACCGGGTCCCGTTGCCTAAGTAAGCAATGATATTCGCATCAAAAAGTGGGCAATGTGAAAATAAAAATTAATAAATGAAGGATGGAAGTAGCAATACACCTGCCTATATGAAAGTTTAGACAAATCAGAGATAAAAGTGGAATAATTTAGAAAAAGTTCTGAAAAATTTAATGTTCTTTACTTAATTTTTCTATTGATAAGTATTAATACCCCAATGATATATCTCATTTAAGCTCTACTGAATATCAATGGCCATTTTGAAAATTGCTTAGGTAAAATTCGAAACTCTAAAGTTAAAAGGTATTTAAAACTAAATTCTTTCTTTACTCGAGGACGAGCAAAGCTTAAGTTGGGGGGTGTGATAAACATCATAAATTCACCAATAAAAGTATTAATTTATTCAATTAATTTGATATTAATTTTTAAGAATTAATAATCAATTTATATATAATTTTTGAAAAATTCATATTTTTATTAATTAAAAAATTAATTAAAAAATAATAAAAATAATAAAAATTAAAAAATAAAATTTTATTATCAATAGAAAGAGCTCATTTTTTTGATCACAACGAAATAAATTTCAAGTAAAACGGAGCTAAAATGGAAAAGATATGAATTTTTGAAAGATATAAAATAAATAAAAATTAAATAAAAAAAAGAAAACGGCTCAGCCGGCTCCGTAAGCCGAGCCACCAAGCCAAGCCAAGCCATCAAGCCGACTCAGCCGTTGAAGCCATCAGCCGGTCCACGATCTAGGCGTGGACCGCCAGCTCAGCAAATTCCGGCGAATCAGAGATTGCCACGTGGTGGACCTAGACCCCTTAAGGGTCTACAGAAATTTATCGCGGCTCACAAGGGTAATTTAGTCTTTTCGTCCGACAACAGCGGCGCTGATTGGTTGCGGTGTGCGGTGCGGCCGGTCCACGCGGTCCATGGGAACAGTTATTGCGCGATCGGACGGATGTGGTTGTTTGCGGTCAGGATCGGACGGCTGTGGTTGCTTCCGAATTTTATTCAGATACAAACATCACGCGGATCACCATCGGATGGCAGCGCTCGATCCAGGCGATGATCCGACGGTCCAGAATGCTGCCGGCGGTGATCAAGACTCCCGAAGCACGATTTGCGGCCAGATTTCCTCGATCAAGCGCGATCCAACGGCCAGAATTTAATCCGACCCGATCTGAGCTTATCTGCATCCGATTTTGATGATTTTTGGACCGTTGGATTCCTATTGAATGGCTGGATTTTATCAGATTTATCAGAGTCATATCAGAGCTATTTTGATTCAAATTTTATCCAAATTTCTTTGTATTTTTGATGATTACAAAGGCTATTAGTCCCATATTGCCTTTAGAAAAAATATCCAGCCCTCCTAGCTCTATAAAAAGGACCCCAGGCCATCAAGAAATTCAATATCTCCGATCAAGGTGAAGCTTTGGTACAGGGCGAAGCCAGGCTATGGGTTAAAGGCTGCTTCGAAGCAACGGGTGCCGAGAAGAAGAGCCGAGCTTCTACACCATCTTTCTGCCAATGCCGATCCAAGATCAGAGATCAGGCTATTTTATTTTATTTTCTTTTTAAATTTTATGTATTTAAATTCTAAAATTTTAATTAATAAAAATTTTATTTTTGCATTTTAATTTCTTGCTTTTTATTTTTATTGTAATTTAATTTCTGCACTTTAATTATTATTTTTATTTTATTGCAAGTAGATGCTAAGATCTAACTAGTAGATCTTAGTACCAAAGTTTAAATTCCTGCATCTTTTAATTTTTGCTTTTTAATTTTCCGACTTCACTTTTGATTCCCAAAACTCTTCTTTTTTCTTTTTCTTTTAAAAATCAAAGATTTCAAATCTAAAAACACTACCTTCCCTGTGGATTCGACCCGACTCACTACTATCTACGCATTTTCAATGATTTTAAGAAGTCGGATTAAACTGATAAACACGGTGTCTTAACGACAACATCGCGTTCCTATCAATTTTCCTTTTTTTTTTTTTTTTTCATAAGCATGTGCCCTAAAAGCCAGAATTGGACTGACACTTGTAATACACTTCTAGGGGACAAAATTATAATTTTGACTATAATCAATAAAATGGGTTATTTTCTATCACATATGTGTATTTAGTGTCTGTGATACATCCTTTGAGTTAATGGTAATGATAATTCATATTTTCAAGAGTTGAAAATTTAAGACATGAATAATCATTATTAACTCATAAAATGCTCCCGACCATAGGATCATCACGAGGATGGTGATTGATCCGGAAAGGTTGGTGTACAATCGCTTCTCTTTAGTAGATGAGTCTTGAGTCTACGGTGTGGAGACATCGGAGCGAGAGTACAGATACTCGTTAGAGAACGAGGGCACTGAGCGTGACCACCTCGAGTAGTCATTAGGAAGTCTACCTTCTCATCAATGACTGACTCGATGCTATAGTGGTGTGTCTGGTTCTTTGACCTGAGGTGCATCGGCAGTTCACCTTGAGGGTGTTATAGTTTGACTACACCATAACTCGGTCTCCTAGCCATTCGGAACCCTGAGGTGTATGTTGGCTATAGCATGTTCATTGTAGGAACTGGATTGCATCAAGATGGAATCTATCTACCTCGGTGGTAGAGGAGCAGCCCTATGATGATCATGAGAATCAAGTCCAAAAGCCCATGGCCATGGCAGAGTGAAATAATAGAAAGAGTTTCTATTTAGGTTTTCACATCGGACTTGAATCGAATGATTACATCATATGATAGAAACTAGGGTTTGACGAGTTCACCTTAACCCTAATCTGATCGGGGCTCAAGATAGAAGAACTTAATCACACAGGTAGCTGCACCAAGAGGTTCGCATTCAGCTCTGATGGGTTGCCACCATATACTGCTAGGTGTCACTGGTGGATTTTGGGAGCAATTAGAATGATTTAGATGATCGATCATTCTAGCTGTTCGAATCAGAAGAGTTCTGATCCATCGAAAGGAGTTTCGATGATGTCGATGATAGAGATCATGACATATCCCATTACCATATAGAACTGAACCTAACTGGGTCACACAAATAAGGGTTTGAATCTGGTGATCATCAATTGAACTAATCCAGTTCAATTGATCTGAATGAGATTCAATTAGGTTCAAGAAAATCGTGCTAGCACTCGATTGAACCTAACGTTCTTCTTTTACTATCATAAATAGTTGTCCTGACTGAGCCAAAGGAGTTTGTGCTCGATCAGAGGCCTTCACTTGGTCTGACTGGAGCCTGTCCAGGTCAGAAAAGGGTTGTCTTATTTTGTAAGATAATACCTACCATTTTTGGTCACCTGCCATTTCTCGTCCTTTGACTTTGGTCAAAAGTTGACCTTTGACTGGTCAAATATTGACCATTGATACTTTGACTTCTATCCACATGTCATGCACCTATTGGAGAGCTGGTGGGGGCTTGTCCTCCTATCAGAACCTGGCAAGGAGGAGGGCGCATGCCACCCTTGGCGTGTGCCCAAGCTGGAGGCGCCCAGGAGTCCCTATTGGATAGGGACTCCATCTCCTTTTTGGATTTCGATTAGACTCCTCCTAAGAACCAACTTTGACTGGATCTTAGGCACCATCTAAGGAGGAATCCAAGGGACTCTATTCCCACCAATCAGATTTAGATCTGATTTCACAAAGGATTGTGATTGGTTGGGAAGAAGAGGAGTTGGATCACGCATAGTCTATAAATATGACCCTACGCCCAACTCAAAGAGAAGAATAATTCTCCACACCCCAAGGCTACCTCTCTCCTTCTCCTCCACACCAAGACCATCTTCTCCCTCTCCTCTCCATGCCCAAAGTAGTTTGGGATCCAAGTTGGTGCAATCCAGATGAGAGAAATGCGACAGAAAGCTAGAAGGCTGTGCTGCTGCAAAGGACAACTACTGATCTTCGAAAGTTATTTTGAAGATCCTCCAAATTAGATTCAGATCTAATTTTTGGAGACGTGATAGAGAAGAAGAAGATCTCCAGATCCAACCCAAGTGGATACCGATAGAGGCCAGGCACTTGCATGGCTAGATCCAGAACCTTCCGCTGCTTATAGGATCATCAACGGATAATAGGATTATCCTACATCAAGGTAAATTAAATTAAATTTAATTTATCTAGATTTTATATTTATTATTAGAATAATAAGAATCAGATCTAAAAATATTCCAGATTTGATTTGGATCAAAGAGAAAAAATTTTGAAATATATCTCTTGATCCGATTAGATCTGAACGAACCTGATTTGGGAAATCAGGATTTTCCTTCAGATAGTTTGTCTTCCAGTAGCTCTACTTCTTGCAAAAGAGGCATTCGGCTTGACTCTTATCAGGCTTGGTTTTTGGGGTCTGAGTCTGCACAGGTGTCCTAGCATGAACATGCACCTTCTTGGCTTTCTTCTTCTCGTTCTTCTTTCCTTTTCCAAAGGATTGAGAATGAGAAGATGAACCTCCCACTAAGTTCACCGACTCCTTATGGAGTTGGTGATCCTTCTCAATGTTCTAAAGTAACCCCAGTAACCCATGGTAGTCCACTTCAGGCTTTGACATTCTATAATGTGTAAGGAACACAAGATAAGGCTTGGGCAATGAGTTCAGTATTACATCTTTCCTAAGTTGTTTGTGCAAGGAAAAGTCGAGCTTGCTTAAGTGCTCTACCAGCTCAATCATGTACAATACATGATCAGTGATAGAGGCACCATCCTGCATTCTGGCATTGAAGATGGCACAACTAGTCTTATACCTCTCAACATCATCGGGTGTGCCAAAAGAATCCTCCAACACTTGGAGCATTTCATTTGGCTGAGCTGTATCAAACTTGTGACTGAACTCATTACTTATCGCAGCCAGCATAATACAGCACACCATGTTCGATCAATGAGTCACTTTCGATAAGTGTCTCTGACTATTTTACATGCATTGGTAGCTAGCTCCTCAAGGCAGGATCCGTCAGCATATATAGAATTCGTTTATGCTCCGGGACAATCTTCAACTTTCAATACTAGCTACCAAAGTTGAGTCCCACCAACTTATCATTGTGCAATAATGATTGAAGCGATAGGAAAGTGGCCATGTCTATACAAAGAAAAACCAAAATCTAATTAATAATTGATTTATTAAACCTAAAGATTTGAACTTTAATCAAAAGATTTCTCTCACTATTTTATTCGAATTGGTAGTCTCTACCTCCAATTTGAGGAATTACTCTAATTCCTTAGTGGGTACTAGAATCCATATAGACTGTATACAAGCTCAACTTTGGTTGGCCCATCCATGTACATCTAAGGGTAGGTTCATAACCAATTATTTCTCTAAATAATTTTTAGTAATTAAATTTTGCCTCAGGCTCTGATCAGTTGGCTTTGGCCTTCTCAGAAAAGGATCCAGTTAGGTCCAACCATTAACATGACCATACTTGGCCCATCCAACCAAGGAATGATCAGGCCCAACTTTGGTTAGTGCACCTGACCACCATTTAGATAGATGTATCCAAAAGATCATATAATGAATGATAATTCCATCAACTGATAAGCACCAGGCCTTTGGGCATCCAATGATTATCCAACTGATGGACCCACTATCATCCACTTTAATGGGAGGCTATGATCCAATTATCATATAACTATTTTATTTTAGGAATCTAATAATTTTAGAGGATCTATTTATAGAAGTGAGTAGGTCAGATTAACCAGCTTGTCATGATCCTTCCACTAACTTCACCAAGTCAGCTTAAGGAAGATCATTAATAGACTGGTCTAGGAGCACCTAAATCAGTCACACTGATTTACCTAGCTAACATGGGTTAGCTCAAATAGTCAAGCGATCTGATTAAAACATAATCTCACTAAGAGGCTAGGTAAGTTCGATCAATGGAAGGATCTGCCATACTTGCCTTAGACACTATCAGAAATGGCGAGGTAAGTGGGCTGCCAATTAAAAACCACTAGTCTGGTTTACCTTAGATACTAACTGATTTAATTAGTTTCAATTAAATCAACCTAATAGTTCATGCTAGACTACATAGGAAGAATCAAGTCCATCTTGGGTCTTGTTAAAGACATGGACTTGACCCACTACAACTATTATAATTGATCTAGAGAATCCTTGACCTAATCTAAGACAATAATTGATTAGATTTAGTGAATTCTCTAATTAAGTCCACTCTTTAATCTAACCCTAGGTCTAACCCAATTAATGGACCTAATCTCCACTAACCCATTACCCAATATGTTATGATTTGTGTCTTAGGATCTTCAATTCACAAACCTAGATCCTAATCAATCAACTTCTTAATTCTCAATTAATATTTGGGCTGAGGGTTGGGGTTCGACTTTTTGAAAATGATTTTCATGTTTGTAAAATATTTTTACAATATGGTTCTATCAACCAAGTTGCATGTTTGATTCATAATCAATATGCAAGTAAAATGAACATGAAACTACTATAGATCTAATCTAAACAGGTTCATGTAATTGAAATAGTTTCAATAATAATCAATCATAAATCTTCCTAGTTCAAATATAACATATTTATGATGATTGAAATCAGATTAAAATATTTTTAATCAGATCATAAAATTTCTTAGATCTAATCTAAAATTTTATGATCATTAATTTAGATCAGCACGTACTAGGATAACCTATTCACTGTAAAGGGTAAACCTTACAGTAGGACAATCTTATGACAGTCCATGCAATCTAAAATATTTTATTTTTTTTAATTATAGATTTAATAATTAGATTATAAATTAGATCTAATCTAAGAAATAATCTAGACATACACAAAAATCATGTAATAAGAACCTTACTCTGATACCAATTGAAGGAACCACATCTAGGATTTCATAGGTAGATCTTGAAACTTTTTCAAGATCTTACAGCGGAAGACTTAAATAAATCTAAAATTTATTTAAATAATCATGTAAATACCTAGATCTCAGATCTATTACATGATTAAGGTATGATATTAAATCAAAAATTAAAGTCAAATAAAAAAAAGGGTTGATCAAATCAACCTAGATTTACACTACATCAAATGCAAGTAAGAAGTTTATAGATCAGATCTATTATCTGAGCAAGTTTAGATATTTTAACTTACTGATCCAGACTTGAGGATGAAGTCATGAGCCACACATGTGTCCGACCTCTAGGAGTCGTCCACATAAGCCTACAATCTCTGATCTAAAGTTCGAGGCAGAAAATCAGCATAGCATGCTAGTACTGTACTGATTCTTCTTCGACGGTCGATCCGATGCTTTCTTCTTCGAAATTTGGACTCTCCAAAATATGAGAAGGAAGATGAGAGTTTGCTGATCTGAAACTCTCTCAAAAAAACTAAAGAAAAAGGAGGAGAGATTGAAAGTAAAATAGTCCTAGAAGAAGATCCTCTTCTTATTCTCTTTTCTCTCACCTAGACATCTAGTTTGGTGCCTATGGAACCCCCATGCCCAAGAACCTTCTTCCTCCACTTTTTGCACTATGAGGATTTATGGTGCTCCTAAGTCTTGGGAGGCCATGGGAGGAGTTAGGGGGTTGGCTCTGGGGATTCCAGGGGCTTGGTTGGTGCTTCGGAGACCTGGGACACACGATGAAGCAAGGAACCAAAGCCAAAAAATCAAGACTATAGAAAGAAGATTTTCTATAAGTTAGCCAGCTCAGTCCAAAACTGAGTCAGCTAAGTCTCACTGCATAGGCAAAATAGAGAGTTGTGCATTCAAGACTACTGGCATGACACAGGATTGGGTTGGCTCAGTTTCAGACTGAGCCGACCTAGTGGAACTTAGCCGACTTAGTACGAGGGTAGAGTTACGAGAGAGTCTATTTTGGGCTAGGATCTAGACTGATCCTAGGGATCTTAAGGCCTAGTTTGAGAGATCTTAAGATGGCTAATCCATGTATGGGTCAGATCTAGATCCAGAGGATGAGAGCATGAGAGACTTGGGCTCGGTGAGTGCTTTCATGTATTGGATTAGCCAGGGAAGTTTTTTGGTCGGGCCTAATGGCTGTGTATGAATACAGAGGTTGTATTAAGATTTTCAAGGTTGGAATCAATATAGACCTTTTCTTTCTCAACTCTCTTCTTCTCTTCTCTCTAGAGTTGCCACCATAGGGTTCTTGAAGAAGCCCTAGAGAAGGGGGGCATCTCCCTCAAGCCTAAAAAGGGAGGTGCTTCATCACAGATCCAGATGGAGAATCAATGGTTTGCTGCTCATAGAGAATGTCACAGATTTCTTCAGATCTATGCTAAGCATCAGGAGCTTCCGCAACATGATATTGGTGCTTATGATGTCAAGGATGATTGGCGTTCGAGTGATATCATGGGTCTACAATTTGGTATCAGAGCTAGATGATGCCTAAAATATTATGGACGATAATATGGTATCAGAGCTAGGTTTTAAAGCCTGATGGTGCATGGAAGGAGCCAAGCTTTAGAACCTGATGGTGCATGAAAGTGAAGGAGAAGTCGTACAAGGTGAAATCAAAAATTTGCGCAAGGATTCCATGGTATATCTCAAATCTACCTTGTTGTTGCTGTGGTTTGGTTAACCAGGAGCAGTAGGTTGAAGGTGGAGGTTGAGAGGTTTAATGGGCAAAGATTTTCCCGAGGTGGAAGGATTTGGTGCATGATTTGCTGATCGATCTTGGTGAAAAGGTTGGGGTGTATGACGGTTATGTGACAGGCAGGAAATGCTGGAGTGCTACAGTAGCACTTTTTTGGAGATACAGGGCTGACAGGGGCTTGGCGATACAGCAGTCGTGGATGGTATTTCAGCAGAGAGCATCAAGATTCTCTAGAAAGATGGACAGTGTAGGGCTATTGAAGTTAGGTTTTCCAAGGGATAATGATGGAAGAAAGGCTGAAGAAGCGATTATACGTCCTTCGATGTCAGGAAGGCAGGAAAGTAGTTGGAGATATATTCAATGGTTCGATCAGAGCATAGATTTATGGAGCCTTGGGGATGATGGAGATGGATGATTCATGGAGGTCCAGTAGGTTAGGGCTGGGTGGATGTAAAGCAGCATAAAGACAAGTCAAGGAGCGCTAGAGTGCTATAGTAGCGCTACCATAGAGGCACGGGATTGAGAGAGACTCGGTGGTGTAGCAGTCGAGGAGTGTATCTCAATAGAGAGTGTCAGTGGTATCTCAAGAAGACTGGGTGTAGGTCTCAGAGAGAGCCAGGAGGTCTCAAGCAGTCGGGAGTATCATGGATCAGGTTTCTTCTGTAGGAGCACCAGGGAGAGTTTCGGTTCAGATCGATGATGGTTCTTTGGGTGCAACTGAAGCGATGGCTGGTGTAGGAGCAAAAGAAAAGGACTAGGATGAAATTTTTTAGGATTCAATCACTAGTTTCAGAAAAGTTGGATGAGCTTTTGAGTTTTTGAGGTGCCCACAGGTTTTGGAGGTATCCGAGATGACTTTGAAGAGGGCCACGGTGAAGGAAAATCCTGATTTCCCGGACCAGGTTCGTTCAGATCTGATCAGATCAAGAGATATATTTTAAAAATTTTTCTCTTGATCCCAATCAAATCTTGATGTATTTCAGATTTGATTCTTATTATTTTAATAAATAAAATAAAATAAGGATAAATTAAATCAAATTTAATTTACCTGAATTTGGGTAATCCTATTATCCTGTTGATGATCCTGTTTGCAGCGGAAGGTTCTGGATCTAGCCATGCAAGCGCCTGGCCTCTACCGATATCCACTCAGGCTGGATCTAGAGATCCTCTTCTTCTCTATCACACCTCCAAAAATCAGATCTGGATCTGATCTGGAGGATCTTCAAAACTCCTTTTGAAGATCAGCAGTCGTCCTTTTGCAGCAGTGCAGCCTTCTTACTTTTGATCGCCTTTCTTTGATCTGGATCGCACCAACCAAGATCCAAAACTCTTTTGGACATGGAGAGGAGAAGGAGAAGAAGCTTTGGCATGGAGGAGGAGGGGAGAGGCAGCCTTGGGGCATGGGGTTTTCAATTCTCAATTGAATCTTTTTTTTTTAAACTGAGTTGGGCGCAGGGTCCTTTTTATAGACTAAGCGTGATCCAACTCCTCTTCCTCCCAACCAATCACAACCCTTTGTGAAATCAGATCTAAATCTGATTGGTGGGAATAGAGACCCCTGGATTCCTACTTAGAGGGTGCCTAAGACCAGTCAAAGTTGGTTTTAGGGAGAACTCTAATTGGAATCCAAAAGAGAGGTGGAGTCCTTGTCCAACAAGGACTCCTAGGCGCCTCCAACTTGGGCACACGCCTAGGGTGGCATGCACCCTTCTCCTTGCCAGGTTCTGGCAGGGGGACAGGCCCCCACCAGCTCTCCAATAGGTGCATGACATGTGGTCAAAAGTCAAAGTGTCAATGGTCAACGTTTGACCAGTCAAAGGTAGACTTTTGACCAAAGTCAAAGAACAAGAAATGGCAGGTGACCAAAAATGGCAGGTAGTGTCTTACAAATAAGACAACCTTTTCTGACTTGGACAACCTCCAGTCAGACCATATGAAGGCCTCTGTTTGAGCACAAACTCCTTTGGCTCAGACAGGACAACTTATTTATGATAGCAAAAGAAGAACGTTAGGTTCAATCGAGTGCTAGCACGATTTCCTTGAACCTAATTGAATCTCATTCAGATCAATTGAACTAGATCAGTTCAATTGATGATCACCAGATTCAAACCCTTGTTTGTGTGACCCAGTTAGGTTCAGTTCTGTATGGTAATGGGATATGTCATGATCTCTATCATCGACATCATCGAAACTCCTTTCGATGGATCAGAACTCTTCTGATTCGAACAGCTAGAATGATCGATCATCTAAATCATTCTAATTGCTCCCAAAATCCACCAGTGACACCTAGCAGTATATGGTGGCAACCCATCAGAGCTGAATGTGAACCTCTTGGTGCAGCTACCTGTGTGATTAAGTTCTTCTATCTTGAGCCCCGATCAGATTAGGGTTAAGGTAAACTCGTCAAACCCTAGTCTCTGTCATATGATGTAATCATTCGATTCAAGTCCAATGTGAAAATCTAAATAGAAACTCTTTCTATTATTTCACTCTACCATGGCCATGGATTTCTGGACTTGATTCTCATGATCATCATAGGGCTGCTCCTCTACCACCGAGGTAGATAGATTCCATCTTGATGCCATCCAGTTCCTACAATGAACATGTCATAGCCAACATACACCTCAGGGTTCCATATGGCTAGGAGACCGAGTAATGGTGTAGTCAAACTATAACACCCTCAAGGTGAACTGCCGATGCACCTCAGGTCAAAGAACCAGACACACTACTGCAGCATCGAGTCAGTCATTGACGAGAAGGTAGACTTCCCTAATGACTACTCGAGGTGGTCACGCTCAGTGCCCTCGTTCTCTAACGAGTACCTGTACTCTCGCTCCGGTGTCTCCACACCGTAGACTCAAGACTCATCTACTAAAGAGAAGCGATTGTACACCAACCTTTCGGATCAATCACCATCCTCGTGATGATCCTATGGTCGGGAGCAATTTATGAGTTAATAATGATTATTCATGTCTTAAATTTTCAACTCTTGAAAATATGAATTATCATTGCCATTAACTCAAAGGATGTATCACAGACACTAAATACACATATGTGATAGAAAATAACCCATTTATTGATTTTAGTCAAAATTATAATTTTGCCCCTAGAAGTGTATTACAAGTGTCAGCCAATTCTGGCTTCTAGGGCACATATATCTAACAATCTCCCACTTGTCCTAAAGCCAATTGGCTACAAGTCTAAGTCCCATCTTCTCAAGGTGGGCTTCGATCTTCTGCTGGCCCAACGGCTTTGTAAGTGGGTCTGCCACATTATCTGCGGAGTTGACTCTCTTGACCTCGACATAACCCTTTTCAGAGGTAATCGCGGATGAGGTGGTATCGCCGCTCAATATGCTTGGATTTCTGGTGAGACCTCGGCTCCTTAGCAAGGGCTATGGCGCCATTGTTGTCGCAGTATAGAGGAATGGCATCTGATGGCATTACTCTGATTTCTGCAGCAAACTTCTTGTACCAGAATGCTTCCTTTGCAGCCTCTGATGCAGCGATATATTCTGCTTCCATGGTGGAATCTGCTATCACCCGTTTGCTTGGAACTCTTCCAGCTGACAGCTCCACCATTGCACACAAACAGACTTCCAGATGTCGACTTTCGATCATCTATATCGGACATGAAATCCGAGTCTGTGTATCCCTGGACTTGGAGTTCTCCGTTACCAAAGACCAACATCATATCCTTAGTTCTTCTCAAGTACTTAAGGATACATTTCACAGAAGTCCAGTGTTCTTCACCTGGATTTGACTGATATCTGCTTGTGACACTCACAGCATGGGCTATATCAGGTCGTGTACATAGCATGGCATACATGAGGCTCCCTATTGCAGAAGCATAAGGGATCTTGCTCATGCGTTCTATTTCCTCAGGTGTGCTAGGGCACATCTTCTTGGAAAGATGAATACCATGTCTGAAGGGTATTAATCCCCTCTTAGAGTTTTCCATACTAAACCTCTTTAGTACTTTCTCTATGTACATCTTCTGTGAAAGTCCTAGCATCCTATTCGGTCTATCCCTATAGACCTTAATTCCTAGAATAAAGGATGCTTCACCTAGGTCTTTCATGGAGAATTCCTTGGACAACCACATCTTGACTGATGTCAACATGGGAATATCATTCCCAATAAGGAGGATGTCATCCACGTACAATACGAGGAAGACAACAGCGCTCCCACTGACCCTTTTGAAAACACATGGTTCCTCTTCATTTTTGATGAAACCAAACATTTTGATCACATCATTGAAATGAGTGTTCCAGCTCCGAGATGCTTGCTTAAGTCCATATATGGACCTTTGCAGCTTGCAAACCTTGTGATCAGTATCACTGGATGTGAAACCTAGCGGCTGTTCCATATAGATATCTTCCTCAAGATATCCATTTAGGAATGCCGTTTTCACGTCCATTTGCCATATTTCATAATCGAAATAGGCTGCAACAGCAAGCAATGTGCGGATGGATTTTAGCATAGCTACTGGGGAAAAGGTATCCTGATAGTCAATGCCTTCGCGTTGACTATAACCTTTTGCCACCAGTCTAGCCTTGAATGTCTCCACATTCCCATCTGCACCAATCTTTCTCTTGAAGATCCATTTACATCCAATAGGTACTATACCTTCTGGTGGATCTACCAAGGTCCAGACTTGGTTTGAGTGCATCGAGTCAATTTCTGACTGCATTGCCTCTAGCCATTTCTCGGAGTCGATATCTGATATCGCCTCGTTGTAGGTTTTGGGATCATCACCATGAGCACCATTACCTATGAGGAACATTTCCTCTACATCCTCTGAAATAATACCTAAGTATCTTTCAGGGGGATGAAAAACTCTTTCCGATCTACGAGGTGGAGGAGGTAGTGTTCTTATTGGCTCAACCTGATTTGGTTCCACTTGGTCCTTAGCTCGTTCTGCTTGTGAGACTTTCTCATCAAGCTTGATCTATTTTCCAATGCCGCTATCTTGAATAAACTATTTTTCAAGAAAGATGGCATGTCGACTCACAATCACATTGTGGTCTTCTGGAATGTAGAAATAGTATCCTAATGACTCTTTAGGATATCCTATGAATCGAGCTCTGAAGGACCTAAACTCTAACTTGTCCGCTTGTTGTCTTTTGACATGAGCCGGACAACCCCAAATTCTGAGATGACTCAGACTTGGTTTCTTACCGTGCCATATCTCATACGGTGTGGTAGGAACGGTTTTAGAGGGAACCCTATTCAGTAGATAAATTGAAGTTAACAATGAGTGTCCCCAAAGAAAATCAGGGAGGTCTGTGAAGCTCATCATGGATCGAACCATATCCAATAGAGTCCGATTTCTCCATTCTGAAACCCGTTGAGTTGAGGTGTTCCTGGTGGAGTCCATTGAGAGACTATGCCATTTTTCCTTGAGATAGTCTAGGAATTCCCGGCTAAGGTATTCACCTCCTCGATCTGATCGAAGAACCTTAATGGGTTTTTCTAGTTTGTTTTTCTACTTCATGTCTGAATTCTTTGAACTTTTCAAAAGCTTCAGACTTGTGTCTCATAAGATACACATACCCATACCTAGACAGATCATCGGTAAAGGTAATGAAGTAGACAAAATTGCCTCTAGCCGGCACATCAAATGGGCCGCACACATCAGTATGTACTAGGGCAAGGAGATCTGTGGCCCTCTCCCCATGTCCAACAAAAGGGAGTTTAGTCATTTTGCCTTGAAGACAAGATTCACAAGTTGGATATGACTCAAGAAGTCAATGGACTCAATAGCCCATTTTTCTCCAATTTGTTGATCCTATCTTCTGCTATATGACCTAATCTCAGGTGCCATAGATATCTGTCGTTTGGACTATCCCTAGGTCGTTTGGCATTCACGTTTTGCTCGATAGTTAGAATAGGTACATCAATATGTAGCTGATAAAGACCATTAATAAGGAAACCATTTGCAATTTTATTTCTTTCATAAAGAATGTTACAATGGTCCTTAAAGAAGGTGATCACATAACCTTCTTGTGCTAAGCATGAAACAGAAATCAAATTCCTGCTAGCTGCAGGCACATAATAACAGTCTTTCAAAACTAAGTCTAAACCAGATGGTAATCGAAGAGGGTATGTTCCCACGGCTACTGCAGCAACTCTTGCTCCATTACCGATGCGTAGGATCATGTCTCCATCCCTCAGCCTCCT
The DNA here is from genome assembly GCA_006176705.1 of Cocos nucifera. Lineage (NCBI taxonomy): Eukaryota > Viridiplantae > Streptophyta > Magnoliopsida > Arecales > Arecaceae > Cocos > Cocos nucifera. Next base: position 18,893 of record QRFJ01005293.1, on the reverse strand, counting down.
GCTATCCTCAAGACCCTGCATAGAAGTGCACAGATGAGCACTAGAACCAGAGTCAAGCACCCAACTGGATGCAGAAGAAACCGTAAGGTTAGACTCAATAACGAGCATACCTCCAGAAGGACCTTCCTTCTTGTTCTTTAGGGTGGCCAGGTAAGTAGGGCAGTTCCGCTTCCAATGGCCGTCGCTGTTGCAATGGAAACACTTTCCTTTGACATCGGCCTTTTTCTTCGGTTCTGCCTTCTTCTTCTTTGATCCTTCCACCTTTTGCTTTTTCACAGACTTCTTTTTCTTTCCATAAGACTTTCTTTTGGAAGAAGTCCGTTCCATAGCAAGAACTGAGCCTTTAGAACCTTTCATAGAAAGCTCAGCGGTAACCAGCATATTCATTAACTCGGCCAAGGAATTTCTGAAGTTTATGCATGTGGTAATTCATGATGAATTGCCCATATGCATCAGTCAAGGATTGCAGAATAATATCATTCTGCAGGTCCAAGTCTAACTTCACACCGAGCTTCTCAAGCTCTTCCATGTCCTTGATCATTGTCAGACAGTGATCTTGGACTGACTGCCCATCACGCATCTTAGCCTTAAAAAGTCATTTTGTGACTTGATATTTGGCTGCGCGACTCTGTTCACCAAACATCTCCTGCAGGTGAGCCAACATTTGGCGAGCAGTCCCGATATCTTCATGTTGGCGCTGGAGCTCATCAGACATCGAGCCCAACATGTAATATCTGGCCTTATTATCTTCGTCAATCCATTTTTCCAGAGACGCTCTCTGTTCAACAGATGGACGGGCTGGTAAGGTGGGAGGGTCCTGGTCCAAAACATGGGTTAACTTCTCGAAACCCAAAATAATTTTGTAGTTCCTGAGCCAATCTTTATAATTGGGTCCAGTCAGTCTATGTGTGTCCAGGATACGTGCCAATGGGTTGGACGCAGACATTTTTCCTGTAGAGAGTCAAAGATTCTAGTTAGATACTGTAATTTTGACTTGACCAATTTGTTTAGGAGATTTTATTTTTAAACAAATTAGCTCCCACTATTTTCTCGGATCCCTACACTCCCTCTGTAGAGATGCAAAAATCTCCATGATTAATGATTTCTAGTGGGTGGTGCGGTCTCACCAACTGACTCATCACCTCACCTAACAGTTATTGGTGATGGGTTAGCCAATGAGTGAACAACTCTTGTTCAATGATTCTCTAATCATGGTGCACCCAAACTTGGTCTCTAATTCATGAATCTCACCGTATCCGGAATATTGATCCACTCCTTAGTTAAGTCAGACCCACCATTTGCATAGACTGGGTTCCTAATTGAGTCTCTCACCGTATCCAAGAATATTGAGCCCAACTCATCCTCCAGCCCATAGCATCCAATGCCTAATAGACATGGTTGCATCTTTCCGGTGCAACTGAGCCACTGTATCCAGCCGAGAACAATCAACCCCGGGAAGGGCCCGCACATCTACAATGGTGGAAGACCTCAGACTTAATCTTTTCTTAGGGAGAATTGATTCAGGTCTCATTAAACTAGACTTGGCTTAGTCATAACAATTATGACTAACCTAGTGGCATGGGTTAGCTCGGATTATTGACCACCTCAGATCAGAACTGTGTCAACAGATATGGCCAGGTAAGTGAGACCGGTGGAAGGAATATGCCATTAACTCGTACAAGAATGCATTCAGGTCGAGTAGCTTCCAATTAAAAACCAGTCGGTCGTCTATGCCAAACTTACCTTAGACACCAAATTGTTGAGCCAGAACCAATTGGGTTAGCCTACAATCCAGACTCTAACCTCTGAGCCTAATTAGGTCTTGCTTGATCGTGACTCGATCTTGACCCAGACTTAATCCTATTAGGCTGGTCAATTTAAGCATTGTTGATCCCATCTAACCAACTCTTGATTCGGTTTGATCAACCGCTTAGACCTAATTGAGCTACCCAAGCCCGAACCCAGTATTATGAATATGTCTTAGATCTGAAATTCTCAATTTTAGACCTAATTAATATTCCATAAACTTAATTCTTAATTAAGTAGGGTTCATAAACAAAATATGCACAATAAATCCTAGGGTTTCAGGATCTAGGGTTTTGCAGAAAGTAAGTTTTGGGTTTCTGATTAAGGACGAACACGCAGCACCCCTACACATCATAAGAACACCCCATCGAATGGGAAGAGAGGGCCTTTAAACCCTTCTTCGTTCTTATGACCGGACGGCCAAGAGGAACGCCTTAATCAGGAACATTCAATACTACAAAACAATATCAGATCTATATCATATATCTCATATATAAATTAGATCTAATCATGGCATATTTTGCATACATCTCATGTATCATAATCATGCATATTTTTCAGATCTAAATTATCTCATAATAATCTAAAAAATTAGATTTAAATTGATCTAATCAAAATAAATTCTAATCTAGACAATTATGTAGAACTATTCTACAACTAGTCTAGACATGCATCAATCATATCTCATATGATATTCAAAAATTAAATAATTTTATTTGCTATTTTTTAGATGTTATTATAACACTTATAATATCAAAAAATAGTAAATAAAAAGATCTAAAGTATGATTTAATCAGATTAAATCAAGAACATGCAAGACTATTCTATAGAACTATTCTATTCTAGAACTAGTCATGCATATCTTCTAATCTTAGATCCAAATTATTTAATTTTAATTTTTTCTGATTTTCAGATCTGATCACATCTCATGTGACATCTGAAATCACTTATTTTTTAATTAAAATAAATTCAAAATTCAGATCTAAATAATTTTAGAACCATGGCTCTGATACCAGTTGAAGGGAAATCCTGATTTTCCGGACCAGGTTCGTTCAGATCTGATCAGATCAAGAGATATATTTCAAAAATTTTTCTCTTGATCCCAATCAGATCTTGATGTATTTTCAGATCTGATTCTTATTATTTTAATAAATAAAATAAAATAATAAGATAAATTAAATCAAATTTAATTTACCTGATTTGGGTAATCCTATTATCCTGTTGATGATCCTGTTTGCAGCGGAAGGTTCTGGATCTAGCCACGCAAGCGCCTGGCCTCTACCGGTATCCACTCGGGTTGGATCTGGAGATCCTCTTCTTCTCTATCACACCTCCAAAAATCAGATCTGGATCTGATCTGGAGGATCTTCAAAACTCCTTTTGAAGATCAGCAGTCGTCCTTTTGCAGCAGTGCAGCCTTCTTACTTTTGATCGCCTTTCTTTGATCTGGATCGCACCAACCAAGGTCCAAAACTCTTTTGGACGTGGAGAGGAGAAGGAGAAGAAGCTTTGGCATGGAGGAGGAGGGGAGAGGCAGCCTTGGGGCGTGGGGTTTTCAATTCTCAATTGAATCTTTTTTTTAAACTGAGTTGGGCGCAGGGTCCTTTTTATAGACTAAGCGTGATCCAACTCCTCTTCCTCCCAACCAATCACAACCCTTTGTGAAATCAGATCTAAATCTGATTGGTGGGAATAGAGACCCCTGGATTCCTCCTTAGAGGGCGCCTAAGACCAGTCAAAGTTGGTTTTAGGGAGAACTCTAATTGGAATCCAAAAGAGAGGTGGAGTCCTTGTCCAACAAGGACTCCTAGGCGCCTCCAACTTGGGCACACGCCTAGGGTGGCGTGCGCCCTTCTCCTTGCCAGGTTCTGGCAGGGGGACAGGCCCCCACCAGCTCTCCAATAGGTGCATGACATGTGGTCAAAAGTCAAAGTGTCAATGGTCAATGTTTGACCAGTCAAAGGTAGACTTTTGACCAAAGTCAAAGAACAAGAAATGGCAGGTGACCAAAAATGGCAGGTAATGTCTTACAAATAAGACAACCTTTTCTGACTTGGACAACCTCCAGTCAGACCATATGAAGGCCTCTGATTGAGCACAAACTCCTTTGGCTCAGACAGGACAACTTATTTATGATAGCAAAAGAAGAACGTTAGGTTCAATCGAGTGCTAGCACGATTTTCCTTGAACCTAATTGAATCTCATTCAGATCAATTGAACTAGATCAGTTCAATTGATGATCACCAGATTCAAACCCTTGTTTGTGTGACCCAGTTAGGTTCAGTTCTGTATGGTAATGGGATATGTCATGATCTCTATCATCGACATCATCGAAACTCCTTTCGATGGATCAGAACTCTTCTGATTCGAACAGCTAGAATGATCGATCATCTAAATCATTCTAATTGCTCCCAAAATCCACCAGTGACACCTAGCAGTATATGGTGGCAACCCATCAGAGCTGAATGTGAACCTCTTGGTGCAGCTACCTGTGTGATTAAGTTCTTCTATCTTGAGCCCCGATCAGATTAGGGTTAAGGTAAACTCGTCAAACCCTAGTCTCTGTCATATGATGTAATCATTCGATTCAAGTCCAATGTGAAAATCTAAATAGAAACTCTTTCTATTATTTCACTCTACCATGGCCATGGATTTCTGGACTTGATTCTCATGATCATCATAGGGCTGCTCCTCTACCACCGAGGTAGATAGATTCCATCTTGATGCCATCCAGTTCCTACAATGAACATGTCATAGCCAACATACACCTCAGGGTTCCATATGGCTAGGAGACCGAGTAATGGTGTAGTCAAACTATAACACCCTCAAGGTGAACTGCCGATGCACCTCAGGTCAAAGAACCAGACACACTACTGCAGCATCGAGTCAGTCATTGACGAGAAGGTAGACTCCCTAATGACTACTCGAGGTGGTCACGCTCAGTGCCCTCGTTCTCTAACGAGTACCTGTACTCTCGCTCCGGTGTCTCCACACCGTAGACTCAAGACTCATCTACTAAAGAGAAGCGATTGTACACCAACCTTCCGGATCAATCACCATCCTCGTGATGATCCTATGGTCGGGAGCAATTTATGAGTTAATAATGATTATTCATGTCTTAAATTTTCAACTCTTGAAAATATGAATTATCATTGCCATTGTCTCAAAGGATGTATCACAGACACTAAATACACATATGTGATAGAAAATAACCTATTTATTGATTTTAGTCAAAATTATAATTTTACCCCTAGAAGTGTATTACAAGTGTCAGTAATTCTGGGTTCTAGGGCACATATATCTAACACACGGAGCATGGAGGGTTTGAAGGAATAGCAACGGTGTTTGAGGTACAGTGGCTGGCTCAGCAGTACAGCATTGAGTGGTTGGCCTCGAGGGATTCGGGCATAGAGTCGACTTCTAAGGCATCAGGTGGACTTCGAATATAGGTGGAGCTCCAGAGAGGTGGCTTCATAATTGGAGAAAAAATTTGGTATGAGTTCAAAGTATCGGTGATGCATAGTTTCAGGTGGAGCGGCGCGTGCAGGTGGATAGTTATAGCTCTGAGGAGATCGTATCAGATGGCATAGCATGTGCTGGTGCAGAAATGCTGTAGATTCTTCAAAAAAGTCCAGAGAAAGTGAAGTAGCTGCTAAGTAGAATGGATCCTACAATTCCAAGGTGGTGCCAAGAAGCAAGTACAGATCTTCAACAGTGAAGGCGGTCATTCCAAAGGCCTCAAGGATGCACAACAGTTGAAGAGGATTGGCAGAGGTGATGTTTACATAGGTGCTGTCGAGTGCACAGGGATAGTAGAATCATGTAGGAGGGCATTACCGAGGGACTTCCCAAGGCTTAGGGCACCAAGGTGGAGATTGTGAGGATTTATGATTTTTTCAAGCCTTGGGAGGCCACGGGAGGAGTCAGGGGGTTGGCTCCGGGGATTCTAGGGGCTTGGTTGGTGCTTCGAAGATCTGGAACATAAGGTGAAGCAAGGAACCAAAGTCGGGGAATCAAGACTAGAGAAAGAAGATTTTCTATAGGTTAGCCAGCTCAGTCCAAAATTGGGTTGGCTAAGTCTTAGTGCACAAGCAAAATAGAGAGCGGCACATTCGAAACTGCTGGCACGGCACAAGACTAGGTCGGCTCAGTTTTAGACTGAGCTGACCCAATGGAACTTAGTCAGCTTATTGCTGAGCCTAAGCTAGCTCAGTGCACAGGCAGACTTACGTGAGGGTTGGTTTTGGGCTAGGGTCTGGGTTGATCCTGAAGGTCTTAAGGCTTGGTTTAAGAGGTCTTAAGGTGGCTAATTCATATATGAGTCGGATCTAGATCCAAAGGATGAGAGCATGTGAGACTTGGGCTTGGTGTTTGCTTTCATGTATTGGGTTAGCCAGAAAGGTTTTTTGGTCGGACCTAATGGCTATCTATAAATACATAAGTTGTATTAGGGTTTTCAAGGTTGGAATCAATACAGATCTTTTCTCCTTCAATTCTCTTCTTCTCTTCTCTCTAGAGTTGCCGTCCTAGGGTTCTTGAAGAAGTCCTAGAGAAGGGGGCGTCTCCCTCAAGCCCAAGGAGGGAGGCACCCCATCATAGATCCAAGTGGAGGATCGATGGTTTACTGCCCATAGAGAATTTCACAAGTTTCTTTAGGTCCATGCTAAAGATCAGGAGCTTTTACAACATGATATTGGTGCTTGTGATGTCAAGGATGATTGACGTTCGAGCGATATCATAGGTCTATAATTTGGTATCAGAGCTAGGTGATGCTTGGAACGTTGTGGGTGATAATTTTTGGTCATTTCTACAATTGTGGGGTCTTTCCTATCCGTACATGGATTCTTCCTTGACTGGAGAGATTTTGATAAAAATAAAAAGAAGGGTACGTTCTATCCATACACAAACTTTCATTTAACTAGAGAGCTATGTTATGATGTAGGAGGAAAGACATTATTGATTCCATATTGATTGTGAATTAGGAAGGATTTTAATTTATATAGGAAGGGATACTCATCGCATGAGAGGCATCTTTTGAAGGATAAAATCGTGAGATCCATGAATTAGAATCGATAATACTTTAAGTACCGAGCTATAAGATTTTGGCCCCAACATTAATAATATAACATGAGAATCTAGTACGAAAATACCACTTAATTGTATTATTTGGTAGGGATGAAAAGAACACACAAAAGAAAAAGAGGTGCAATTTTATCTAGCCATACGGCAGTAAGTGAGTCTAGCATGAAATTTTTTTTTTTTGGTAATGAGCACGAAAATTTTCTTTGATACATATATAATGCAAGAATCTGAGCAAAAATGTTACGTAGGTGTAATTTTTGGTAAAGAAGAGTGTGGCAATGCCTATGCGGATGCATAAAACTGCGCACGATGTGGTTTGGCCATGAGCGGGTTTCACACAGGTCATTCTTGAACATAGGGATAAGTTTTTTCCTTATGCAGATAATTGAATCAGGAGATGCATGAGTGCTGCTTTACATTAGCTGCATGGCAGCAGGTGAGTTTGCCGTAGGTAGAGTAATTATGCCTTCAAATCCCAGAGAATGGCGATTTGAATAGACCCAGGGTGAGATCAGAATGTGCATCGTTTAATGCGATCACGTTTGTCGATCAAATTGTTCAAATATGCTTCAAATCATTGCTGCGCATCGCTCGAGTCGATATTTAAATTATGTTAACGGTCACGTGACCTCGAGCGATCGAATCGTGGAGCAAAACCAAACTATTTGAGTACTGAATCAATCATCTCCTAATTAATGACCGTTTGATTAATGCAAAACCGTAAACAGTGCGCGATTGCCAAAAAGAAAACCGTGAGGGCGGGCCGACTCCCGTCCCGTACCCATCCATCCGCTCACTCTCTACGTGGGCAACACGAGGCCAGGCCTTCGTGCTTGGGGCCAGAGCGACAACTGTTTGGATATCAAAACAAAATTCATCTAATAAATAATAAAAAAAAAAAATTTATATTTGAATATCAAAATAAAATTTATCCAATAAATAATAAAAACGAAGAGTCTAAGTTAGATCAAATTTCTAGACTAGGAATATCCAAATATGGATAGTTGTTGGGGCACCCAACTCTTGGGTGCCTCCTCCATAATTTTTGGCATGAACTAGCAAGGGAGGGTGCACAAAAAAAAAAAAATATTTTCATAGAATAAAAGAGGAATTAATTAAAAGAGGGGTAGCACTTAAGGGAAGATGTTTTGGTCAACAAGGATTCTATTTCATAGAATCCTAAGCAAAACCAATTTTTTCTTTGACTTGGTTTTCCACCTAACTTCCAAATATGACTTGGAGGAAGAGAGGGGGTGTAGAAATCAGAAAAAAAGAAATTTTTCATAAAAAATACCAAAAAAATAGGTATAGGGGGCATTGGGACCAAGGTGGTGTAAGGAGATAGGGAGTCCTAATCACACTAGGACTCCTATTTTGACTTGATCAAATAAGATCTTTTAACTAAATAAAATTAAGATTAAACCAACCCAATTAAATAAGATCCTAATCCATTTAAGGACTTAATTAAATTAGATTAAATTAAATTTAATTTTAATTTATTTTTTAATTAAATTAGAAAATTGGGTTAATCCGAGTCCTAGTTAGACTAGGACTAGTTCTTCCTTGCAGTTGGGTTATCCAATAAACTAATTAGACTTGATCCAATCAAGTCCAAATCAAATCTAATTAAATTATATTTAATTAAACTTAATCTCAGCCTATTGGCTTAATCAAATTAAGCTAATTAGTAATTTAATTGCTAATCGATCCTCCTATAACACTTGCACTAGGTTAAACACCAATCGTATTGATTGTTTAACCCTAGAATAATTCTTAATCATTGATCAACCATCTGATCAGATCATAAGCTCTAATATGTGTGACCTCATAGGTTCGAACCTAAGTCGGTAGCATAAAAATAAATTTCTGTATCAATCGAAGTGACCATCTAGTAATGGTATCCGAGGTCGAATAGGTCGAATGTGTAGAACAATATCCTTAGAACCCATGCGGATATAGTTTTCATATAATTCATTCCCTTGACCACAATTCTTATAGGACACATCGGAGTTCAATTATCAACTCTGATCAGGTTATCTGATAAGCATCATAAATTCACCAATAAAAATATTAATTTATTAATTAATTTATATTAATTTTTAAAAATTATCAATCAATTTATATATAATTTTTAAAAAATTCATATTTTTATTAATTAAAAAATTAATTAAAAAATAATAAAAAAATAATAAAAATTAAAAAATAAAATTTTATTATCAATAGAAAGAGCTCATTTTTCTGATCATAATGAAATAAATTTCAAATAAAATGGAGCTAAAATAGAAAAGATATGAATTTTTAAAAATATAAAATAAATAAAAATTAAATAAAAAAGAAAACGGCTCAGCCGACTCCGCAAGCCGAGCCACCAAGCCAAGCCAAGCCATCAGTCGGTCCACGATCCATGCGTGGACCGTCGGCTAAGCAAAATCCGACGAATCAGAGCTTGCCACGTGGTGGACCTAGACCCCTAAAGGGTCTACAGAAATTTATCGCGGCTCATAAGGGTAATTTAGTCTTTTCGCTCGACAACAGAGGCACTGATTGGTTGCGGTGTGCGGTGCGGCCGGTCCACGCGGTCCATGGGAATAGTGATTGCGCGATCAGACGGATGTGGTTGTTTGCGGTCAGGATCGGACGGCTATGGTTGCTTTCGGATTTTATTCAGCTACAGACATCACGCGGATCACCATCGGACGACAGCGCTCGATCCAGGCGATGATCCGACGGTCCAGAAAGCTCCCAACGGTGATCAAACTCTCAGGCGCATGATTTGCGGCCAGATTTCCTCCATGAAGTGCGATCCAACGGCCAGAATTTAATCCGACCCGATTTGAGTTGATCTGCATCCGATTTTGATGATTTTTGGACCGTTGGATTCCTATTGAACGGCTGGATTTTATCAGATTTATTAGAGATGTATCAGAGCTATTTTGATTCAAATTTTACTCGAATTCTTTTGTATTTTGATGATTGCAAAGGCCATTAGTCCCACATTGCCTTTAGAAAAAAATATCCAGCCCTCCTAGCACTATAAAAAGGACCCTAGGCCTCCAGAAATCAATATCTCCGATCAAGATGAAGCTTTGGTATAGGACGAAACTAGGCTATGGGTTAAAGGCTGCTTCGAAGCAACGGGTGCCGAGAAGAAGAGCCGAGCTTCTACACCATCTTTCTGCCAATGCCGATCCAAGATCAGAGATCAGGCTATTTTATTCTTTTTAAATTTTATGTATTTAAATTTTAAAATTTTAATTAATAAAAATTTTATTTTGTACACTTTAATTTCTTACTTTTTATTTTTATTGTAATTTAATTTCTGCACTTTAAATTATTGCTTTGCAAGTAGATGCTAAGATCTAACTAGTAGATCTTAGTACCAAGTTTAAATTCCTGCATTTTTTAATTTTTGCTTTTTATTTTTCGACTTCACTTCCCAAAACTTTTTTTTTTTATCTTTTTCTTTTATAAAATCAAAAATTTCAAATCTAAAATACTACCTTTCCTGTGGATTCGACCCGACTCACTGCTATCTACGTATTTTCAAAGATTTTAAGAAGTCGGATTAAATTGATAAACACGGTGTCTTAACGACAACATCGCGTTCCTATCATGTTTTTGGCACCGTTGCTGGGGAAGGCACGGACATTAAATTTTTGATCTCTTTGATTTTTCTATAAATAAATTATAAATAAAATTTCTACTTTCTTATAAATATTGCTTGCTAATTTTTTTTATTTTGCAGAAAAAGAGATTAAAGGACAAAAAAAAATCAGGAGTTTTGCTTGGTGAGATCGATTCTAACCCTAGTACTCTTTCCTTTTTATTTATTTATTTATTTATTTTACTTTTAAATTAATTTTAAAAAAAATATTCATTTAAACCTAATTAAAAGTCTCATGATAAGATTAGAAATCCTAACTGCTTAGTGAAGGAAAATCCTGATTTCCCGGTCTAGGTTCGTCCAGATCTGATTAGATCAAGAGATATATTTCAAAAATTTTTTCTTGATCTCAATCAGATCTTGATATGTTTCAGATCTGATTCTTAATATTTTAATAAATAAAATAAGATAAATTAAATCAAATTTAATTTACCTGATTTGGGTAATCCTATTACCCTGTAGATGATCCTGATTGCAGCGGAAGGTTCTGGATCTTAGCCACGCAAGTGCCTGGCCTCTATCGGTATCCACTCGGGTTGGATCTGGAGATCCTCTTCTTCTCTATCACACCTCCAAAAATCAGATCTGGATCTGATCTGGAGGATCTTCAAAACTCTTTTGAAGATCTGCAGTCGTCCTTTTGCAGCAGCGCAGCCTTCTTGCTTTTGATCGCCTTTCCTTGATCTGAATCGCACCAACCTAAGTCCAAAACACCTTTTGGACGTGGAGAGCAAGGGGAGAAGAGACTATGGCATGGAGAAGGAGGGGAGAGGCAGCCTTGGGGCGTATCTAATAGCATTAGAATTAGGGTTGGGCGCAGGGTCTTATTTATAGACCTCTTGTGATCCAACTCCTCTTCCTCTCAACCAATCACAACCCTTTGTGAAATCAGATCTAAATCTGATTGGTTGGAATAGAGACCCCTGGATTCCTCCTTAGAGGGTGCCTAAGACCAGTCAAACTGGATTCTTAGTAGAACTCTGATTGGAATCCAAAAGGGAGGTGGAGTCCTTGTCCAACAAGGACTCCTAGGCGCCTCCTACTTGGGCTCACGCCACCCTTGGCGTGCGCCCTTCTCCTTGCCAGGTTCTGGCAGGGGGACAGGCCCCCACCAGCTCTCCAATAGGTGCATGACATGTGGTCAAAAGTCAAAGGGTCAATGGTCAACGTTTGACCAGTCAAAGGTAGACTTTTGACCAAAGTCAAAGAACAAGAAATGGCAGGTGACCAAAAATGGCAGGTAATGTCTTACAAAATAAGACAACCTTATTCTGACTTGGACAACCTCCAGTCAGACCATATGAAGGCCTCTGATTGAGCACAAACTCCTTTGGCTCAGTCAGGACAACTTATTTATGATAGTAAAAGAAGAACGTTAGGTTCAATCGAGTGCTAGCACGATTTCCTTGAACCTAATTGAATCTCATTCAGATCAATTGAACTAGATCAGTTCAATTGATGATCACCAGATTCAAACCCTTGTTTGTGTGACCCAGTTAGGTTCAGTTCTGTATGGTAATGGGATATGTCATGATCTCTATCATCGACATCATCGAAACTCCTTTCGATGGATCAGAACTCTTCTGATTCGAACAGCTAGAATGATCGATCATCTAAATCATTCTAATTGCTCCCAAAATCCACCAGTGACACCTAGCAGTATATGGTGGCAACCCAATCAGAGCTGAATGCGAACCTCTTGGTGCAGCTACCTGTGTGATTAAGTTCTTCTATCTTGAGCCCCGATCAGATTAGGGTTAAGGTGAACTCGTCAAACCCTAGTCTCTGTCATATGATGTAATCATTCGATTCGAGTCCGATGTGAAAATCTAAATAGAAACTCTTTCTATTATTTCACTCTGCCATGGCCATGGGCTTCTGGACTTGATTCTCATGATCATCATAGGGCTGCTCCTCTACCACCGAGGTAGATAGATTCCATCTTGATGCAATCCAGTTCCTACAATGAACATGCTATAGCCAACATACACCTCAGGGTTCCATATGGCTAGGAGACCGAGTAATGGTGTAGTCAAACTATAACACCCTCAAGGTGAACTGCCGATGCATCTCAGGTCAAAGAACCAGACACACTACTGCAGCATCGAGTCAGTCATTGACGAGAAGGTAGACTTCCCTAATGACTACTCGAGGTGGTCACGCTCAGTGCCCTCGTTCTCTAACGAGTACCTGTACTCTCGCTCCGGTGTCTCCACACCGTAGACTCAAGACTCATCTACTAAAGAGAAGCGATTCGTACACCAACCTTCCGGATCAATCACCATCCTCGTGATGATCCTATGGTCGGGAGCTGTTTATGAGTTAATAATGATTATTCATGTCTTAAATTTTCAACTCTTGAAAATATGAATTATCATTACCATTAACTCAAAGGATGTATCACAGACACTAAATACACATATGTGATAGAAAATAACCCATTTTATTAATTATAGTCAAAATTATAATTTTGCCCCTAGAAGTGTATTACAAGTGTCAGCCAATTCTGGCTTCTAGGGCACATATATCTAACAATCTCCCACTTGTCCTAAAGCCAATTGGCTACAAGTCTAAGTCCCATCTTCTCAAGGTGGGCTTCGATCTTCTGCTGGCCCAACGGCTTTGTAAGTGGGTCTGCCACATTATCTGCGGAGTTGACTCTCTTGACCTCAACGTAACCTTTCTCGAGGTAATCGCGGATGAGGTGGTATCGCCGCTCAATGTGCTTGGACTTCTGGTGAGACCTCGGCTCCTTAGCAAGGGCTATGGCGCCATTGTTGTCGCAGTATAGAGGAATGGCATCTGATGGCATTACTCCAATTTCTGCAGCAAACTTCTTGTACCAGAATGCTTCCTTTGCAGCCTCTGATGCAGCTATATATTCTGCTTCCATGGTGGAATCTGCTATCACAGTTTGCTTGGAACTCTTCCAGCTGACAGCTCCACCATTGCACACAAACAGACTTCCAGATGTCGACTTTCGATCATCTATATCGGACATGAAAGTCCGAGTCTGTGTATCCCTGGACTTGGAGTTCTCCATTACCAAAGACCAACATCATATCCTTAGTTCTTCTCAAGTACTTAAGGATACATTTCACAGAAGTCCAGTGTTCTTCACCTGGATTTGACTGATATCTGCTTGTGACACTCACAGCATGGGCTATATCAGGTCGTGTACATAGCATGGCATACATGAGGCTCCCTATTGCAGAAGCATAAGGGATCTTGCTCATGCGTTCTATTTCCTCAGGTGTGCTAGGGCACATCTTCTTGGAAAGATGAATACCATGTCTGAAGGGTATTAATCCCCTCTTAGAGTTTTCCATACTAAACCTCTTTAGTACTTCCTCTATGTACATCTTCTGTGAAAGTCCTAGCATCCTATTCGGTCTATCCCTATAGACCTTAATTCCTAGAATAAAGGATGCTTCACCTAGGTCTTTCATGGAGAATTCCTTGGACAACCACATCTTGACTGATGTCAACATGGGAATATCATTCCCAATAAGGAGGATGTCATCCACGTACAATACGAGGAAGACAACAGCGCTCCCACTGACCCTTTTGAAAACACATGGTTCCTCTTCATTTTTGATGAAACCAAACTTTTTGATCACATCATTGAAACGAGTGTTCCAGCTCCGAGATGCTTGCTTAAGTCCATATATGGACCTTTGCAGCTTGCAAACCTTGTGATCAGTATCACTGGATGTGAAACCTAGCGGCTGTTCCATATAGATATCTTCCTCAAGATATCCATTTAAGGAATGCCGTTTTCACGTCCATTTGCCATATTTCATAATCGAAATAGGCTGCAACAGCAAGCAATGTGCGGATGGATTTTAGCATAGCCTACTGGGAAAAGGTATCCTGATAGTCAATGCCTTCGCGTTGACTATAACCTTTTGCCACTAGTCTAGCCTTGAATGTCTCCACATTCCCATCTGCACCAATCTTTCTCTTGAAGATCCATTTACACCCAATAGGTACTATACCTTCTGGTGGATCTACCAAGGTCCAGACTTGGTTTGAGTGCATCGAGTCAATTTCTGACTTGCATTGCCTCTAGCCATTTCTCGGAGTCGATATCTGATATCGCCTCGTTGTAGGTTTTGGGATCATCACCATGAGCACCATTACCTACGAGGAACATTTCCTCTACATCCTCTGAAATAATACCTAAGTATCTTTCAGGGGGACGGAAAACTCTTTCCGATCTACGAGGTGGAGGAGGTAGTGTTCTTATTGGCTCAACCTGATTTGGTTCCAACTTGGTCCTTAGCTCGTTCTGCTTGTGAGACTTTCTCATCAAGCTTAATCTGCTTTCCAATGCCGCTATCTTGAATAAACTATTTTTCAAGAAAGATGGCATGTCGACTCACAATCACATTGTGGTCTTCTGGAATGTAGAAATAGTATCCTAATGACTCTTTAGGATATCCTATGAATCGAGCTCTAAAGGACCTAAACTCTAACTTGTCCGCTTGTTGTCTTTTGACATGAGCCGGACAACCCCAAATTCTGAGATGACTCAGACTTGGTTTCTTACCGTGCCATATCTCATACGGTGTGGTAGGAACGGTTTTAGAGGGAACCCTATTCAGTAGATAAGATTGAAGTTAACAATGAAGTGTCCCCAAAGAAAATCAGGGAGGTCTGTGAAGCTCATCATGGATCGAACCATATCCAATAGAGTCCGATTTCTCCGTTCTGAAACCCCGTTGAGTTGAGGTGTTCCTGGTGGAGTCCATTGAGAGACTATGCCATTTTCCTTGAGATAGTCTAGGAATTCCCGGCTAAGGTATTCACCTCCTCGATCTGATCGAAGAACCTTAATGGGTTTTTCCAGTTTGTTTTTCTACTTCATGTCTGAATTCTTTGAACTTTTCAAAAGCTTCAGACTTGTGTCTCATAAGATACACATACCCATACCTAGACAGATCATCGGTAAAGGTAATGAAGTAGACAAAATTGCCTCTAGCCGGCACATCAAATGGGCCGCACACATCAGTATGTACTAGGGCAAGGAGATCTGTGGCCCTCTCCCCATGTCCAACAAAAGGGAGTTTAGTCATTTTGCCTTGAAGACAAGATTCACAAGTTGGATATGACTCAAAAGTCAATGGACTCAATAGCCCATTTTTCTCCAATTTGTTGATCCTATCTTCTGCTATATGACCTAATCTCAGGTGCCATAGATATCTATCATTTGGACTATCCCTAGGTCGTTTGGCATTCACGTTTTGCTCGATAGTTAGAACAGGTACATCAATATGTAGCTGATAAAGACCATTAATAAGGAAACCATTTGCAATTTTATTTCTTTCATAAAGAATGTTACAATGGTCCTTAAAGAAGGTAATCACATAGCCTTCTTGTGCTAAGCATGAAACAGAAATCAAATTCCTGCTAGCTGCAGGCACATAATAACAGTCTTTCAAAACTAAGTCTAAACCAGATGGTAATCGAAGAGGGTATGTTCCCACGGCTACTGCAGCAACTCTTGCTCCATTACCGATGCGTAGGATCATGTCTCCATCCCTCAGCCTCCTGCTATCCTCAAGACCCTGCATAGAAGTGCACAGATGAGCACTAGAACCAGAGTCAAGCACCCAACTGGATGCAGAAGAAACCGTAAGGTTAGACTCAATAACGAGCATACCTCCAGAAGGACCTTCCTTCTTGTTCTTCAGGGTGGCCAGGTAAGTAGGGCAGTTCCGCTTCCAATGGCCGTCGCTGTTGCAATGGAAACACTTTCCTTTGACATCGGCCTTTCTTCTTCGGCTCTGCCTTCTTCTTCTTTGATCCTTCCACCTTTTGCTTTTTCACAGACTTCTTTTTCTTTCCATAAGACTTTCTTTTGGAAGAAGTCCGTTCCATAGCAAGAACTGAGCCTTTAGAACCTTTCATAGAAAGCTCAGCGGTAACCAGCATATTCATTAATTCGGCCAAGGAATTTTGAAGTTTATGCATGTGGTAATTCATGATGAATTGCCCATATGCATCAGTCAAGGATTGCAGAATAATATCGTTCTGCAGATCCAAGTCTAACTTCACACCGAGCTTCTCAAGCTCTTCCATGTCCTTGATCATTGTCAGACAGTGATCTTGGACTGACTGCCCATCACGCATCTTAGCCTTAAAAAGTCATTTCGTGACTTGATATTTGGCTGCGCGACTCTGTTCACCAAACATCTCCTGCAGGTGAGCCAACATTTGGCGAGCAGTCCCGATATCTTCATGTTGGCGCTGGAGCTCATCAGACATCGAGCCCAACATGTAATATCTGGCCTTATTATCTTCGTCTATCCATTTTTCCAGAGACGCTCTCTGTTCAATGGATGGACGGGCTGGTAAGGTGGGAGGGTCCTGGTCCAAAACATGGGTTAACTTCTCGGAACCCAAAATAATTTTGTAGTTCCTGAGCCAATCTTTATAATTGGGTCCGTCAGTCTATGTGTGTCCAGGATACGTGCCAATGGGTTGGACGCAGACATTTTTCCTGTAGAGAGTCAAAGATTCTAGTTAGATACTGTAATTATGACTTGACCAATTTATTTAGGGATTTTATTTTTAAACAAATTAGCTCCCACTATTTTCTCGGATCCCTACACTCCCTCTGTAGAGATGCGAAAATCTCCACAATTAATGATTTCTAGTGGGTGGTGCGGTCTCACCAACTGACTCATCACCTCACCTAACAGTTATTGGTGATGGGTTAGCCAATGAGTGAACAACTCTTGTTCAATGATTCTCTAATCATGGTGCACCCAAACTTGGTCTCTAATTCATGAATCTCACCGTATCCAGAATATTGATCCACTCCTTAGTTAAGTCAGACCCACCATTTGCATAGACTGGGTTCCTAATTGAGTCTCTCACCGTATCCAAAATATTGAGCCCAACTCATCCTCCAGCCCATAGCATCCAATGCCTAATAGACATGGTTGCATCTTTCCCGGTGCAACTGAGCCACTGTATCCAGCCGAGAACAATCAACCCCGGGAAGGGCCCGCACATCTACAATGGTGGAAGACCTCAGACTTAATCTTTTCTTAGGGAGAATTGATTCAGGTCTCATTAAACTAGACTTGTCATAGTCATAACAATTATGACTAACCTAGTGGCATGGGTTAGCTCGGATTATTGACCACCTCAGATCAGAACTGTGTCAACAGATATGGCCAGGTAAGTGAGACCGGTGGAAGGAATATGCCATTAACTCGTACAAGAACGCATTCAGGTCGAGTAGCTTCCAATTAAAAACCAGTCGGTCGTATGTGCCAAACTTACCTTAGACACCAAATTGTTGAGTCAGAACCAATTGGGTTAGCCTACAATCCAGACTCTAACCTCTGAGCCTAATTAGGTCTTGCTTGATCGTGACTCGATCTTGACCCAGACTTAATCCTATTAGGCTGGTCAATTTAAGCATTGTTGATCCCATCTAACCAACTCTTGATTCGGTTTGATCAACCGCTTAGACCTAATTGAGCTACCCAAGCCCGAACCCAGTATTATGAATATGTCTTAGATCTGAAATTCTCAATTTTAGACCTAATTAATATTTCCATAATCTTAATTCTTAATTAAGTAGGGTTCATAAACAAAATATGCACAATAAATCCTAGGGTTTCAGGATCTAGGGTTTTGCAGAAAGTAAGTTTTGGGTTTCTGATTAAGGACGAACACGCAGCACCCCTACACATCATAAGAACACCCCATCGAATGGGAAGAGAGGGCCTTTAAACCCTTCTTCGTTCTTATGACCGGACGGCCAAGAGGAACGCCTTAATCAGGAACATGCAATACTACAAAACAGTTTTAGATCTATATCATATATCTCATATACAAATTAGATCTAATCATGGCATATTTTGCATACATCTCATGTATCAAATCATGCATATTTTTCAGATCTAAATTATCTCATAATAATCTAAAAAATTAGATTTAAATTGATCTAATCAAAATAAATTCTAATCTAGACAATTATGTAGAACTATTCTACAACTAGTCTAGACATGCATCAATCATATCTCATATGATATTTAAAATTAAATAATTTTTATTTGCTATTTTTTAGATGTTATTATAACACTTATAATATCAAAAAATAGTAAATAAATAGATCTAAAATATGATTTAATCAGATTAAATCAAAAACATGCAAGACTATTCTATAGAACTATTCTATTTTAGAACTAGTCATGCATATCTTCTAATCTTAGATCCAAATCATTTAATTTTAATTTTTTCTGATTTTCAGATCTGATCACATCTCATGTGACATCTAAAATCACTTTATTTTCTAATTAAAATAAATTTAAAATTAGAT
>QRFJ01005292.1:0-21830 GCA_006176705.1 Cocos nucifera | reverse complement strand
TAGGAGATTTCCCATGGAAGCAGAAATATATAGCTGCATCAAGGCTGCAAAGGAAGCGTTCTGAGTCAAGGTAGAAGTTGCTGCAGAAATGGAGTAATTTGCCATAGATGCCATTCCTCTTTACTTGCGACCTATATGGTGCCATAGCCTTGCTAGGAGCCGAGGTCCTCACCAGAAGTACCAAGCACATTGAGCGGCGATAATCATCTCATTCCGCAATTACACTTGAGAAAAGGTACGTTGAGGTCAAGAGAGTAATCCGAGAGTAATGTGGCAGCCCACTGACAAAGCCACTTGAGCAGCAGTAAGATCAAGCTCACCTTAGATGAGATCGGCTTAGCTTGTAGCCAATTGGCTTATAGAACAAGTGGGAGATTGTTAGATATATTGTGCCCTAGAAGCCGAATTGGCTGACATCTTGTAATCACACTTCTAGAGGCAAAATTTGTAATTTTGACTATAATTAATAAAATGGGTTATTTCTATCACACCGTGTATTTAGTGTTGTGATACATCCTTTGAGTTAATGGTAATGATAATTCATATTTTCAAGAGTTGAAATTTAAGACAATGAATTAATCATTATTAATCTCATAAATAGCTCCCGACCATAGGATCATCCCAGATGGTGATTGATTCCGGAAGGTTGTGTCAGATCGCTTCTCTTTAGTAGATGAGTCTTGAGTCTACGGTGTGGAGAACAGCCGGAGCGAGAGTACAGGTACTCCGTTAGAGAACGAGGGCACTGAGCGTTGACCACCTCGAAGTAGTCATTAGCGGAGTCTACCTTCTCCTCATGACTGACTCGATGCTAACAGTAGTGTTCTGGTTTCTTTGACCTGAGATGCATCGGCAGTTCACCTTGAGGGTTTTAATAGTTGACTACACCATTACTCGTCTCCTAGCCATATGGAAACCCTGAGGATGTATGTTGGCTGTGACATGTTCATTGTAGGAACTGGATTCATCAAGATGGGATCTTATTACCTCGGTGGTAGAGGAGTAGCCCTATGATGATCATGAGAATCAAGTCCTGAAGCCATGGCCATGGCAGAGTGAAATAAATAGAAGAGTTTCATTTAGATTTTCACATTGACTCGAATCGAATGATTACATACATATGACAGAGACTAAGGGTTTGACCCGAGTTCACCTTAACCCTAATTGATCGGGGCTCAAATAGAAGAACTGAATCACACAGGTAGCTGCACCAAGAGGTTCGCATTCAGCTCTGATGGGTTGCCCCATATACTGCTAGGTGTCACTGGTGATTTTGGGGCAATTAGAATGATTTAGATGATCGATTATTCTAAGCTGTTCGAATCAGAAGAGTTCTGATCCATCGAAAGGAGTTTCGATGATGTCTATGATAGAGATCATGACATATCCCATTATCAACAGAACTGAACCTAACTGGGTCACACAAACAGGGTTTGAATCTGGTGATCATCATTGAACTGATCTCAGTTCAATTGATCTGAATGATTCATTAGGTTAAGGAACTCGTGCTAGCACTCGATTGAACCTAACGTTCTTCTTTTGCTATCATAATAAGGTGTCCTGTCTGAGCCAAAGGATTTGGGCTCAAACAGAAGTCTTTATGGTCTGACTGAGGTTGTCCAAGTCAGAATAGGTTGTCTTATTTGTAAACATTACCTGCCATTTTGGTCACCTGCCATTCTTGTCTTTGACTTTGGTCAGAACTCTTTTTGGACTGGTCAACGTTGACCAATGACCCTTTGACTTTTGACACATGTCATGCACCTATTGGAGACTGGTGGGGGCTTGTCCCCCTGCCAGAACCTGGCAAGGAGATGGGCGACGCCAAGGGAGGTGTGAGCCAGTAGAGGCGCATGGAGTCCTTGTGGGCAAGGACTCCAATCTCCCTTTAGGTTCCAATGAGAGTTCTTCTAAGAATCCAGTTTGACTGGTCCAAGGCACTCTCCAAGTAGGAATCCAGGGGACTCTAATCCCACCAATCAGATTTAGATCTGATTTCACAAAGGGTTGTGATTGGTTGGAGGAAGTGATTTGGATCACGCTTAGTCTATATGAGACCCGCGCCCAGTGAAAAAATAATAAAAAAGTCTATTAAGAGATTTCCCCCCAAGGCTGCCTCTCCCCCTCCTTCTCCACGCCATACCTCTTCTTCCTTGCTCTCCACGTCCAAAAGTGTTTTGGACTTAGTTTGGTGCGATTCAGATCAAGGAAAGGCGTCAAAAGCAAGAAGGCTGCGCTGCTCAAAAGGACGACTGAGATCTTCAAAAGAGTTTTGAAGATCCTCCAAATCAATCCAGATCTGATTTTTGGAGGTGTGATAGAGAAGAAAGAGGTTCTCCAGATCCAACCCGAGTGGATACCGGTAGAGCAGGCGCTTGTGTGGCTAAGATCAGAACGCTTCCGCTGGAATCAGGATATCTACAGGGTAATAGGATTACCCAAATCAGGTAAATTAAATTTTTTAATTTATCTTATTTTATTTTATTTGTTAAAATAATAAGAATCAGATCTGAAACATATCAAGATCTGATTGAGATCAAGAGAAAAAATTTTGAAATATATCTCTTGATCTAATCAGATCTGGACGAACCTGGACCGGGAAATCAGGATTTCCCTTCAAGCCCATGCTGTGAGGGTCACAAGCAGATATCAGTCAAATCCAGATGAAGAACACTTGACTTCTGTGAAATGTATCCTTAAGTACTTGAGAAGAACTAAGGATATGATGTTGGTCTTTGGTAACGGAGAACTCCAAGTCCAGGGATACATAGACTCAAATTTTATATCCGATATAGATGATCGAAAGTTGACATCTGGGAGTCTGTTTGTGTGCAATGGTGGTGCTGTCAGCTGGAAGAGTTTCAAGCAAACTATGATAGCAGATTCCACCATGGAAGCTGAATATATCGCTGCATCAGAGCCTGCAAAGAAAGCATTCTGGTACAAGAAGTTTGCTACAAAAATTGAAGTAATGCCATCAGATGCCATTCCTCTATACTACGACAATAATGACACGATAGCCCTTGCTAAGGTGCCGAGGTCTCACCAGAAATTCAAGCACATTGAGCGACGATACCACCTAATCCGTGATTACCTCGAGAAGGGTTATGTCGAGGTCAAGAGAGTCAACTCCATAGATAATGTGGCAGACCCGCTTATAAAGCCATTGGGCCAACAGAAGATCGAAGCCCACCTTGAGAAGATGAGACTTAGACTTGTAGCCCATTGACTTTAGGACAAATGGGAGATTGTTAGATATATGTGCCCTAGAAGCCAGAATTGACTGATACTTGTAATACACTTCTAGGAGCAAAATTATAATTTTGACTATAATCAATAAAATAGGATATTTTCTATCACATATGTGTATTTAGTATTTGTGATACATCCTTTAAGTTAATGGTAATGATACTTCATATTTTCAAGAGTTGAAAATTTAAGACATGAATAATCATTATTAACTCATAAAAAGCTCTCGATCATAGAATCATCACGAGGATGGTGATTGATCCAGAAGGTTGGTGTACAATTGCTTCTCTTTAGTAGATGAGTCTTGAGTCTATGGTGTGGAAACATCAGAGCAAGAGTATAGGTACTCGTTAGAGAATGAGGGCACTCAGTGTCACCACCTCGAGTAGTCATTAGGAAGTCTACATTCTCGTCAATGACTGACTCGATGCTGTAGTAATGTGTCTGGTTCTTTGACCTGAGGTGCATCGACAGTTCATCTTGAGGGTGTTATAGTTTGATTACACCATTACTCGGTCTCCTAGCCATATGAAACCCTGAGGTGTATGTTGGCTATAGCATGTTCATTGTAGGAACTGGATAGCATCAAGATGGAATCTATCTACCTCGGTGGTAGAGGAGCAGCCCAATGATGATCATGAGAATCAAGTCTAGAAGTCCATGGCCATGGCAGAGTGAAATAATAGAAAGAGTTTCTATTTAGATTTTCACATCGGACTTGAATCGAATGATTACATCATATGACAGAGAACTAGGGTTTGACGAGTTCACCTTAACCCTAATCTGATCGGGCTCAAGATAGAAGAACTTAATCACATAGGTAGCTGCACCAAGAGGTTCGCATTCAGCTCTGATGGGTTGCCACCATATACTGCTAGGTGTCACTAGTGGATTTTGGGAGCAATTAGAATGATTTAGATGATCGATCATTCTAGCTGTTCGAATCAAAAGAGTTCTGATCCATCGAAAGAAGTTTTGATGATGTCGATGATAGAGATCATGACATATCCCATTACCATACAGAACTGAACCTAACTAGATCACACAAATAAGGGTTTGAATCTGGTGATCATCAATTGAACTGATCCAGTTCAGTTGATCTGAATGAGATTCAATTAGGTTCAAGAAAATCGTGCTAGCACTCGATTGAACCTAACGTTCTTCTTTTACTATCATAAATAGTTGTCCTGACTGAGCCAAAGGAGTTTGTGCTCATTTAGAGGCCTTCACTTTGTCTAACTGGAGCTTGTCCAAGTCAGAAAAGGTTGTCTTATTTTGTAAGACATTACCTGCCATTTTTGGTCACCTGCCATTTCTCGTCCTTTGACTTTGGTCAAAAGTTGACCTTTGACTGGTCAAATATTGACCATTGATACTTTGACTTTTGTCCATGTGTCACGCACCTATTGGAGAGCTGGTGGGGGCTTGTCCTCCTACCAGAACCTGGCAAGGAGGAGGGCGCACGCCACCCTTGGCGTGTGCCCAAGCTGGAGGCGCCCAGGAGTCCCTGTTGGACAGGGACTCCATCTCCTTTTTGGATTCCAATTAGAGTTCTCCTAAGAACCAACTTTGACTGGTCTTAGGCACCCTCTAAGGAGGAATCCAGGGGACTCTATTCCCACCAATCAGATTTAGATCTAATTTCACAAAGGTTGTGATTGGTTGGGAAGAAGAGGAGTTGGATCACGCTTAGTCTATAAATAAGACCCTATGCCCAACTCAAATTAAGATTGGAGAATTAAAATCCCATGCCCCAAGGCTGCCTCTCCCCTCTTCCTCCATGCCAAACCCATCTTCTCCCTCTCCTCTCCATGTCCAAAAGTATTTTGGACCTTGGTTGGTGCAATCCGGATGAGAGAAAGGCGACTAAAAGCTAGAAGGCTGCGCTGCTGCAAAAGATGACTGCTGATCTTCAAAAGGAGTTTTGAAGATCCTCCAGATCAGATCTAGATCTAATTTTTGGAGTCGTGTTAGAGAAGAAGAGGATCTCCAGATCTAGCCCAAGTGGATTTTGGTAGAGGCCAGGCACTTGTGTGGCTAGATCCAGAACCTTTCGCTGCTTACAGGATCATCAACGGATAATAGGATTACCCACTTCAAGGTAAATTAAATTTGATTTAATTTATCTAAATTTATTTTAATTATTAAAATAATAAGAATCAGATCTAAAATATCCCAGATCTGGTTAGGATCAAAGAGAAAAAATTTTTGAAATATATCTCTTGATCTGATCAGATCTGAATGAACCTGGTCGAGAAAATCTAGATTTTCCTTCATTAGATGCTATGGGCTAGAGGATGAATTGAGCTCAATATTTTGGATATGGTGAGAGACTCAATTAGGAATCCAATCTATGCAAATGGTGGGTCTGACTTAACTAAGGAGTGGATCAATATTTCGGACATGGTGAGATTCATGAATTAGAGATCAAGTTTGGGTGCATCATGATTAGAGAATCATTGAACAAGAGTTGTTCACTCATTGGCTAACCCATCACCAATAACTATTAGGTGAGGTGATGAGTCAGTTAGTGGGACCGCACCACCCATTAGAAATCAGTAGTCATGGAGATTTTTGCATCTCTATAGAAGGAGTGTAAGGATCCAAGAAAATAGTGAAAGCTAATTTGTTTAAAAATAAAATTTCTAAATAAATTGGTTAAGTCTTAATTACAATATCTAACTAGAAACTTTGACTCTCTATAGAAAAATATCTGCATCCAACCCACTAGCACGAATCCTGGACACCCATAGACTGACCGGACTAAATTACAAGGATTGGCTCTAAAACTTCAAAATCATTTTGGATTTTGAGAAGTTAACTCATGTATTGGACCAGGACCCTCCCACCTTACCAGCTCGTCCATCTGCTGAACAGAGAGCATCTCTAGATAAGTGGATAGATGAAGATAATAAGGTCAAGATACTACATATTGGGCTCGATGTCTGATGAGCTTCAGCACCAACATGAAGATATCAGGACTGCTCGCCAAATGTTGGCTCACCTTACAGAAGATGTTTGGTGAACAGAGTCGCGCAGCCAAGTATCAAGTCACTAAACAACTGTTCAAGGCTAAGATGCGTGATGGGCAGTCAGTCCAAGATCATTGTCTGATGATGATCAAGGACTTGGAAGAGCTTGAGAAGCTCGGAGTGAGGTTGGACTTGGATCTACAGAATGATATAATTCTGCAATCCTTGACTGATGCGTATGGGCAGTTCATCATGAACTACCATATGCATAAACTTCAAAATTTCCTTGGCAAACTTATGAACATGCTGGTTACCGCTGAGCTTTCCATGAAAGGTTCTAAAGGCTCAGTGCTTGCTATGGAATGGACTTCTTCCAAGAGTAAAGTCTTTTGGAAAGAAGAAGAAGTCTGCGAAAAAGCAAAAGGTGAAAGGAGGAAAGAAGAAAAAGACAGAGCTGAAGAAGGCCGCTGATAAAGAAAAGTGTTTCGATTGCAACAATGACGGCCACTGAAAGCAAAACTGTCCTAGTTACCTGGCCACCCTAAAGAAGAAGGAGGCAATGGTCCTTCTGGAGGTATGCTCGTTATTGAGTCTAACCTTACGATTTCTTCTGCATCCAGTTGGGTGCTTGACTCTAGTTCTAGTGCTCACTTGTGCACTTCTATGCAGGATCTTGAGGATAGCAGAAGGTTGAGGGATGGTGAGATGATCCTTTGCATCGAAAATGGAGCAAGAGTTGCTATCGTGGCCATGAAAATATACCCTCTTCGACTACTATCTGGTCTAGACTTAGTGTTAAAAGACTGTTATTATGTACCTACAGCAAGCAGAAATTTGATTTCTATTTCTTGCCTTGCATTAGAAGGCTATGTAATTAGTTTTCTTAAGGACCATTGTAACATTCTTTATGAAAGAAATAAAATTGCAAGTGGTTTCCTTATTAACGGTCTTTATCAGTTACATATTGATGTATCCTATTTTTAACTATCGAGCAAAATGTGAATGCCATAAAATCAAAATAACCTAGGGATAGTCCAAATGATAGATATCTATGGCACCTAAGATTAGGTCATATAGCAGAAGATAGGATTAACAAATTGGAGAAAAATCAGGCTATTGAGTCCATTGACTTTCGAGTCATATCCAACTTGTGAATCCTTGTCTTCAAGGCAAAATGACTAAACTCCCTTTTGTAGGACATGGGGAAAGGGCCACAGATCTTCTTGCCCTAGTACATACTGATGTGTGCGGCCCATTTGATGTGCCGGCTAGAGGCAATTTTGTCTACTTCATTACCTTTACCGATGATCTATCTAGGTATGGGTATGTGTATCTTATGAGACACAAGTCTGAAGCCTTTTGAAAAGTTCAAAGAATTCAGACATGAAGTAGAAAAACAAACTGAAAAACCCATTAAGGTTCTTCGATCAGATCGAGGAGGTGAATACCTTAGCCGAAAATTCCTAGACTATCTCAAGAAAAATGGCATAGTCTCTCAATGGACTCCACCAGGAACACCTCAACTCAACGGAATTTCAGAATGGAGAAATCGGACTCTATTAGATATGGTCCGATCCATGATGAGCTTCACAGACCTTCCCTGATTTTCTTTGGGGACACTCATTTGTTAACTTCAATATACTTACTGAATAGGGTTTCCTCTAAAACCATTCCTACCACACCGTATGAGATATGGCATGGTAAGAAACCAAGTCTGAGTCATCTCAGAATTTGGGGTTGTCCGGCTCATGTCAAAAGACAACAAGCGGACAAGTTAGACTTTAGGTCCTTTAGAGCTCGATTCATAGGATATCCTAAAGAGTCATTAGGATATTATTTCTACATTCCAGAAGATCCACAATGTGATTGTGAGTCGACATGCCATCTTTCTTGAAAAATAGTTTATTCAAGATAGCGGCATTGGAAAAGCAGATCAAGCTGATGAGAAAGTCTCACAAGAGCAACGAGCTAAGGACCAAATGGAACCAAATCAGGTTGAGCCAATCCAATCACTACCTCCTCCACCTCGTAGATCGAAAAGAGTTTTTCCCATCCCCCTGAGAGATACTTAGGTATTATTTCAGAGGAAGTAGAGGAAAATGTTCCTCGTAGGTAATGGTGTTCATGGTGATGATCCCAAAACCTACAACGAGGCGATATCAGATATCGACTCCGAGAAATGGTTAGAGGCAATGAAGTCAGAAATTGACTCGATGCACTCAAACCAAGTCTGGACCTTGGTAGATCCACCAGAAGGTATAGTACCTATTGGGTGTAAATGGATCTTCAAGAGAAAGATTGGTGCAGATGGGAATGTGGAGACATTCAAGGCTAGATTAGTGGCAAAAGGTTATAGTCAATGCGAAGGCATTGACTATCAGGATACCTTTTCCCAGTAGCTATGCTAAAATCCATCCGCACATTGCTTGCTATTGCAGCCTATTTCGATTATGAAATATGGCAAATGGACGTGAAAATGGCATTCTTAAATGGATATCTTGAGGAAGATATCTATATGGAACAGCCGCTAGGTTTCACATCCAGTGATACTGATCACAAGGTTTGCAAGCTGCAAAGGTCCATATATGGACTTAAGCAAGCATCTCGGAGCTGGAACACTCATTTTAATGATGTGATCAAAAAGTTTGGTTTCATCAAAAATGAAGAGGAACCATGTATTTTCAAAAAGGTCAGTGGGAGCGCTGTTGTCTTCCTCGTATTGTACGTGGATGACATCCTCCTTATTGGGAATGATATTCCCATGTTGACATCAGTCAAAATATGGTTGTCTAAAAAATTCTCCATGAAAGACCTAGGAGAAGCATCCTTTATTCTAGGAATTAAGGTCTATAGAGATAGACCGAATAGGATGCTAGGACTTTCACAGAAGATGTACATAGAGGAAGTACTAAAGAGGTTTAGTATGGAAAACTCTAAGAGGGGATTAATACCCTTCAGACATGGTATTCATCTTTCCAAGAAGATGTGCCCTAGCACACCTGAGGAAATAGAATGCATGAGCAAGATCCCTTATGCTTCAGCAATAGGGAGCCTCATGTATGCCATGTTATGTACACGACCTGATATAGCCCATGCTGTGAGTGTCACGAGCAGATATCA
Source organism: Cocos nucifera (assembly GCA_006176705.1). NCBI lineage: Eukaryota > Viridiplantae > Streptophyta > Magnoliopsida > Arecales > Arecaceae > Cocos > Cocos nucifera. The sequence continues at coordinate 12,489 of QRFJ01005292.1, read as the reverse complement.
GTCAAATCCAGGTGAAGAACACTGGACTTCTGTGAAATGTATCCTTAAGTACTTAAGAAGAACTAAGGATATGTTACTGATCTTTGGTAATGGAGAACTCCAAGTCCAGGGGCATACAGACTCGGACTTTATGTCTGATGTAGATGATCGAAAGTTGACATCTGACAGTCTATTTTTGTGCAATGGTGGAGCTATCAGTTGAAAAAGTTTCCAGCAGATAGTGATAGTAGATTCCACCATAGAGGCAGAATACATCGCTGCGTCAGAAGCTGCAAAGGAGGCATTCTGGTATAAGAAGTTTACCGCAAAGATCAGAGTGATGCCATCAGATGCCATTCCTCTGTACTGCGACAACAATGATGCCATAGCCCTTGCTAAGGAGCCGAGGTCTCACCAAAAATTCAAGCACATCGAGCGGCGATACCACCTCATCCGCGATTACCTCGAGAAGGGTTACGTCGAGGTCAAGAGAGTCGACTCCGCAGACAATGCGGCGAACCCGCTTACAAAGCTGTTGGGCCAGCAGAAGATCGAAGCCCACCTTGAGAAGATGGAACTTAGATTTGTAGCCAATTGGCTTTAGGTCAAGTGGGAGTTTGTTAGATATGTGTGCCCTAGAAGCCAGAATTGGCTGACACTTGTAATACACTTCTAAGGGCAAAATTATAATTTTGACTATAAATAATAAAATAGATTATTTTCTATCATATATATATTTAGTGTCTGTGATACATCCCTTGAGTTAATGGTAATGATAATTCTTATTTTCAAGAGTTTAAAATTTAAGACAAGAATTTTCATTATTAACTCATAAAATGCTCCTGACCATAGAATCATTATGAGGATGGTGATTGATCTAAAAGATTAGTATACAATCGCTTTTTTATAGTAGATGATTCTTGAGTCTACGGTGTAGAAACTCTGAGTGAGAGTATAGGTACTCATTAGACAATGAGGGCACTGAGCGTGACCACCTCAAGTAGTCATAAGGAAGTCTACCTTCTCGTCGATGATTGACTCGAAGCTACAGTGATGTGTCTAGTTCTTTGACTTGAGGTGCATCGGTAGTTCACTTTGAGGATGTTTTAGTTTGACTACACCATGACTCGATCTCCTAGCCATTCGAAATCCTGAGGTGTATGTTGGCTATAGCATGTTCATTGTAGGAATTAGATTGCACCAAGATGGAATCTATCTACCTCGATGGATGAGGAGCAGCCCTATGATGATCATGAGAATCAAGTCCATAAGCCCATGGCCATGGCAGAGAGTGAAATAATAGAAAGAGTTTCTATTAAGAATTTCACATCGGACTTGAATCAAATGATTAAATCATATGATAGAAATTAGGGTTTGACGAGTTCACCTTAACCCTAAATTGATCAAGGCTCAAGGTAGAAGAACTTAGTCACACAAGTAGCTGCACCGAGAGGTTCATTTTTAGTTTTGATGGATTGCCACCATATACTGCTAGGTGTCACTGGTGGATTTTGGTAGCAATTAGAATGATTTAGATGATCGATTATTTCAGTTATCTGAATCAGAAGAGTTCTGATCCATCGAAAGAAGTTTCAATGATGTCAATGATAGAAATCACGACATATCCCTTTACCATATAGAGATGAATTTAATTGAGTCACACAAATAAAGATTTAGATCTAAATATCATCAATTGGACTAACCTAATTCAATTGATTTGAATTAGATTCAATTAGATTCAAGAAAATCATGATAGCACATGATTGAGCCTAACATTCTCCTTTTTCTATCATTAAAAGTTATCTCGACTGAGCCAAATATATTTATGGTCACTCAGATACCTGTACCTGATCTGACTGGAGCTTGTCCAGGTTAGAAAAGGGTGGTCCTAATTTATAAGATAAGTTTGAGACAACACTTGCCATTTTTCGTTACCTGCTAATTCTTATCCTTTGACTTTGGTCAAACGTTGACCTTTGAACCTTGGACATCTACCCATGTATCATGCACTTATTGGAGAGCAAATAGTAGCTTGTCCCCTCATTAGAATTTGAAAAGGAGGGGGTGCACACCTAGGATGGCGTGCGCCCATGGATAGGGACACTTGGAGTCCCATATAGATGGGACTCCAGGTTGCTTCTTGGATTCAAACTAGGTGACCCTTACCTATAGACTTTGACCAGTCTTAGGTGCCATCTAAGGATGAATCTATGAGGCTCTCATCTAACTGGATCAAATGATGTCATCCCACCAATCAGATTTAGATCTGCTTGCATGAAGCAATACGATTGATCGGGATGATGCAGCACTGCATGGCGCAGCAGGGTTTATAAATAAACCCTATTTATGTCGAACTTTTTGCGAGTTCCTCTTAGCCCATGTCCCAAGGCTGCCTCTCTCCCTCCTTCATGCCATCTATTGATCATCTCTCTCCTCTCCATGCCCAATGAAATTGGGTCTTTAGATTAGTGCGATTCAAGCAAGAAAAGACTGACGAGAAAGGAAGAAGGTAGCACTGCTGTAGAGACGATGGCAGATCTTCGAAAGAAGTTTTGAAGGTCCTCCAAATTAGATCCAGATCTAATTTTTGGAGACGTGATAAAAAAAGAACATCTTCAAATCTAGTCCGAGTGGATACTGGTAGAGGCCAAGCGCTTGTGTGGCTAGATCCAGAACCTCAAGCTATCAGCAGATCATCAACGGATAATCGGATTACCCATATCAAGGTAAAACTAATTTAGATTTAATTTAATTTAATTTTTTTTATTTATTAGATCATAAAATTAGATCAAGAAAATGGTAGATCTGGTTTGGATCTAAGAGAAGATTTTTTGAAATATGCCTCTTGATCCAATAAGATTTGAACGAACTTGATCCAAAAAATCTAATTTTCATCTTCAAAAGGTGCATGTTCAGGCTAGGACATCTTTGCAGGCTCAGACCCTAAAGACCAAGCCCAATAAGAGTCAAGCTGAATGCTTCTTCTGCAAGAGCCGGGGGCACTGAAAGAGGAATTGTCCTCAGTACATTGCCTCCCTAGACCCAAACAAGTAGAGAAAAAAGCAAGCTATTACTGGGCAAGGTATTTATATGATAACTCCTTGCAATTTCTCTATCTGTGATATTATTAATTGAGTATTGGATACCAAAAGCCCTTATCATATTTGTAATTCATTGTAGCAGTTGTAGGTCAGTAGAAGATTCAAGCAAGGTGAAAGATTCCTGAATGTTGGAGATAGAAAACTAGTTCCAATTCTAACTTTAAGAATTTTGAAACATATTTGAATCTCGTACCGTTGTTCTTAGTGATTGTCATTTCTGTCCTAGTTTTTTTTAAAATATCATTTCTATAGGCCTTTTGGCCATGAACAATTATGAAATTTTAATAAAAAAATGGGTTTGTAATGTCATTATGAATGGTGTTACCGCTTTCTATGGATATTGAATAATGGTGTATATATGTTATCACAATCTATTAATGTAGTCTATTCAACTGGCAAACATTCTAGATTAAATAATATGATAAATATCTATTTATGGCACTATAGGCTGGGTCATATAAATAAGAACAGGATAAGCAGGTTGGCTCAGGAGGGTATCCTCAAACTTAGTGATTGTAAATCACTTCAAATCTGTGAATCTTATCTTCTTGGTAAAATGACTAAGTCACCTTTTACTGAAAAAGGTGAGAGAGCCACTGAACTCTTAGGACTAGTACATACTGATGTATGTGGACCAATGAGCACTAGTACCAAAGATGGATATGTCTACCTCATCACTTTCATAGATGATCTATCCAGATTTGAATATGTCTATCTGATGAAACATAAGTCAAATTCATTTGAAATGTTCAAATGATTTCAAAGTGAAGTAGAAAAACAAACTGAAAAAAGTGTTAAAACTCTTCGATCTAACTGAGAAGGAGAATATCTTTTTGATGAGTTTCTCACATATCTAGGAGAGAATGGGATTCTCTTCCAATAGACTCCTCCTGGAACACCACAGCATAATGGTGTATCTAAAAGGAGAAATCAGACTCTATTAGACATGGTCCGATCTATGATGGGTTTTGTCAGCTTGTCGATATTCCTCTGAGGATATGCACTCAAATCAGCTTGCTATCTTTTAAATAGGATTCCAAGTAAATCTATGGTTAAAACTCTATATGAGATATGGATAGAACGTAAGCTAGCACTCTCACACCTCAAGGTCTGGGGGTGCCCGGCTTATGTCAAATGGATAATTACATATAAACTTAGACCTAGGTTTGACAAGTGCTCATTTATAGGATACCCAAAAGAGACCAAAGAATACTATTTCTATCATGCTGATGAACAAAAGATGTTCGTTAGCCTTAGGGCAATTTTTCTGGAAAAGAAGTTCCTTAGTGAAGGAATTGTTGCCTCTAAGGTTAAACTTGATGAAGTTTAACAGGTAAAAGGTCCAGCACAGAATATTGAACCTAAGTCGGATTTGATTAGATCAGATCTGAAGACTAGTGAATCCGCACCATTAAGGCGATCCGGTAGAGTACCGCACCATCCGAATAGATACTATGGATTCTTGATCCAGGATAATGATCCCATCAAACTTGATGAGAACGATGAGGATCCGATCACTTATATGGATGCGATATAGAGATCCGACACTGAGAAATGGCTAAAAGCCATGAGATCTGAAATAAATTTCATAAAGGTCAATGATGTATGGATATTAGTTGACCCACCTGAAGAGGTTAAATCTATTGGGTGTAAATGGGTATTCAAAAGAAAAAGAGGCACAGACAAAAAGGTGGAGACCTATAAAGTTCGTCTGATTGCCAAGGGGTATCGTTAAAGTTATGGTATTGACTATGATAAGATATTCTCTCCAGTGGCCATGCTCAAATTCATTTGGATAATACTTGCAATAGCTGCCCACCTGCACTACGAGATCTAACAGATGGATGTGAAGATGGCTTTCCTAAATGGAGAGCTAATTGAAGAGGTATATATGATACAATCTAAGAGATTCACATCCATAGATTAGTCCAAGGTGTGCAGGCTTCAGATATCCATTTATGGATTAAAGCAAGTATCTCGGAGTTGGAACATGTGTTTTGATAAAGTGATCAAAATATATGGCTTCATTAAGAACGGAGAAGAATCCTGCATTTACAAATGGTTAGATGGTCTAGTAGTTGTATTCCTTATTTTATATGTAGATAACATTCTCTTAATCGGAAATGACATCCCCACACTATGAGGAATAAAAGTCTGATTGTCATCATAGTTCTCCATGAAGGACTTGGGCAAAGCATCCTACATCCTAAGGATAAAGATCTAAAGAGACAGATCTAAAAGGATGCTTGGTACATCCCAGTCCATGTAAATAGAAAGTATGCTAAAGAGGTTCAGCATGAAAAATTTCAAAAAGGACTATCTTCCGATAGAATAAGAAATTTCTCTCTCTAAGAAGGATTATCTGACAACTCCTGAAGAGAGGGAGCATATGAATAGAATCCCATATACTTCGATAGTGGAGTCTATTATGTATGCAATGACATGTATGAGATTAGACATGGCATACTCACTAGGAGTAGTGAGTAGATACCAGTCTGACCCTGGAGAAAATCATTGGAAGGTGGTTAAAACCATCCTTAAGTTTTTAAGAAATACCAAGGACTAATAGTTGGTTTATGGTGAGTCAGATCTAAAACTTGTGAAGTTTATAGACTCCAGCTTTTAATCTGACCATGATGACGGTAAAAGTGTGTCGGGATATATCTTTACTCTAAATGGTGGAGCCATCCGCTTGAAAACTTTTAAGCAGCATACAGTGGCTAACTCTGTTTGCAAAGTAGAGTATATGGCAGCATCAGATGCAGCAAAAAAAGCTGTGTGGCTGAGGAAGTTCATCACCGAGCTCGAAGTAGCATCCTTCATTGATGGTCCAGTCCTACTCTACTACAAAAGCACTAGTGCCATAGCTCAAGCAAAGAAATTGAAGGCACACCAATGGATAAAGCACATTCTGCGCCACTTTCATTTGATCCATGGAATCATGGATCATGGTGACATCGACCTTCAGAAGATCGATGAAAAAAGGAACCTAGCCGATCCCTTCACTAAAGCCCTGGCAATCGAGTTCAATAACCATAAGTCAAAGATGGGTATTAGATACTGTGCTGAGTGGCTATAGGATAAGTGAGAGTTATTGGAAATTATGTCCTAAAGCCAATCATCAGCCTGTTGATGGTTGAGATATTGTAATTGATCTCTTAATTAATAATTTTCTTTTGGCATCTTTTTCATTATAAGTTTATATCTTCTAATGAACTCCATGGTTGTGATGAAGTCCTTAGGACTATTTAGTTTCGATAAAGAGAGGATTTATCAATTAGTTCTTAAATTTGTTCATGATCAAATGATAGCCTGTTAATTAGGATGAAAGCATCTATCGAGCATAGGTCGCTATATGCTATATAGGTTCATTGTCCTCTTAACCAAGAAGTATGGAGATACTGGTATGGCATACAGATAAGATGTATGGATACATCATCATTGAACGTGATCGACTCTAGAGCATTCTGCTGTCGAGAATATTTTTGATGGGATATAGATATAAATATCCCTTAGACCTGAGATCATCTCAGTGACTTACAAGCAACTCACTATTCTTTGGTATCGGACTAACTAAATTTTTAATTTAATAATGAAAGACTTCTGAGCATAGTCAAGTACTTGCGAAGTTAGAGTGTGATCAAGATGGAATTGACCACTCCAAGAGTCAGAGAAGAATGTATCACTGTATTTCAATATAGCAAAACCTTGGTCAGGATAATCCATCAAATGGATTTGATATTTTAAAATACAATGTAGACAATCTAATCAGAGTTGACAGTTGAACTCTGAGGTATCCTACGAGCATTTTGGTCCAGGGGATGAATTATATAGAAACTATATCCGCATAGATTTTAAGGATGGTGTTCTACACCTTCGACCTATCCGGCCATCGGGTATCATTGCTAGATGGTTACTTTGATTGATATAAAAATTTATTTCTATGCTACCTACTTAGGTTCAGACCTATGAGGTCATACACATTAGAGTTCACATTCTGATCAGATGGTTGATCAGTGATTTAGAATTATTTTAGGATTAAACAATCAATACGGTTGATGTTTGACCTAGTGCAAGTGTTATAGGAGGATTGATTAGCAATTCGATTGCTAATTGGCTTAATTTGATTAAGCCAGTAAGCTAAGATTAAGTCTAATTAAATATAATTTAATTAGATTTAGTTTAGACTTGATTGGACCAAATCTAATTGATTTATTGGATAAGCCAAGTATAAGGAAGAACTAGTCCTAGTCTAACTAGGACTTGGGTCAACCCAATTTTCTAATTTGATTAGAAAATAAATTAAAATTAAATATAATTTAATTTAATTTAAATAAATTCTTAAATAGGTTAAGGCCATATTTAATTGGGTTGAATTACTCTTATTTTTATTTGGTTAAAAGACTTTGTTTGACTAGGTCAAAATAGGAGTCCTAGTGTGACTAGGACTCCTTATTCCTTGCGCCACCTAATCTTCATGCCCCATCCCTTTCTCTTTTTGTTTATATATAAAATTGTTAGATATATGTGCCCTAGAAGCCAGAATTGGCTGACACTTGTAATACACTTTTAGGGGCAAAATTATAATTTTGACTAAAATCAATAAAATGGGTTATTTTCTATCACATATGTGTATTTAGTGTCTGTGATACATCCTTTGGGTTAATGGTAATGATAATTCATATTTTCAAGAGTTGAAAATTTAAGACATGAATAATCATTATTAACTCATAAAATGCTCCCAACCATAGGATCATCACGAGGATGGTGATTGATCCAGAAGGTTAGTGTACAATCACTTCTCTTTAGTAGATGAGTCTTGAGTCTATGGTGTGGAGACATCGGAGCGAGAGTATAGGTACTCGTTAGAGAACGAGGGCACTGAGCGTGACCACCTCGAGTAGTCATTAGAAGTCTACCTTCTCGTCAATGACTAACTCGATGCTGCAGTGGTGTGTCTGGTTCTTTGACCTAAGGTGCATCGATAATTTATCTTGAGGATGTTATAGTTTGACTATACCATAACTCGGTCTCCTAGCCATTCGAAATCCTGAGGTATATGTTGGCTATAGCATGTTCATTGTAGGAATTGGATTGCATCAAGAAGAAAATCTATCTACCTCGGTGGTAGAGGAGCAGCCATATGATGATCATGAGAATCAAGTCCAGAAGCCCATGGCCATGGTAGAGTGAAATAATAGAAATAGTTTCTATTTAGGTTTTCACATCGGACTTGAATCGAATGATTACATCATATGATAGAGACTAGGGTTTGACGAGTTCACCTAAACCCTAATCTGATCGGAGCTCAAGATAGAAGAACTTAATCACACAGATAGCTGCACCAAAAGATTTGCATTCAGCTCTGATGGGTTACCACCATATATTGCTAGGTATCACTGGTGGATTTTAGGAGCAATTAGAATGATTTAGATGATCGATCATTCTAGCTGTTCGAATTAAAAGAATTCTGATCCATCGAAAGAAGTTTTGATGATGTCGATGATAGAGATCATGACATATCCCATTTGAAGAAAAATCCTGATTTCCCGGTCCAAGTTCGTTCAGATCTGATCAGATCAAGAGATATATTTTAAAATTTTTTCTCTTTGATTTATATCAGATCTAGGATGTTTCAAATCTGATTCATATTATTTTAATAAATAAAATAAAATAAGAATAAATTAAATCAAATTTAATTTATTTGATTTGGATAATCCAATTATCCGTTGATGATCCTGTATGCAGTGAAAGGTTCTGGATCTAGCCACGCAAGCACCTAGCCTCTACCGATATCCACTCGGGCTGGATCTGGAGATCCTCTTCTTCTCTATCATGTGTCCAAAAATTAGATCTGGATCTGATCTAGAGGGATCTTCAAAACTCTTTTTGAAGATCAGCAGTCATCTTTTGCAGCAGTGCAGCCTTCTTGCTTTTGATCGCCTTTCTTTGATCTGGATCACACCAACCAAGCTCCAAAACTATTTTGGATGTGGAGAGGAGAGGGAGAAGAGGCTTTGGCATGGAGGAGGAGAGGAGAAAAAGTCTTTGGGCATATGGAAACTCTTCTCTCAATCAATCTTTAAGTTGGGCGCAGGGTCTTATTTATAGACTACCTGTGATCCAACTCCTCTTCTTCCCAACCAATCACAATCCTTTGTGAAATCAGATCTAAATCTGATTGGTGGGAATAGAGTCCCCTGGATTCCTCCTTAGAGGGCGCCTAAGATCAGTCAAAGTTGGTTTTAGGGAGAACTCTAATTGGAATCCAAAAAGGAGATGGAGTCCTTGTCCAACAAGGACTCCTAGGTGCCTCCAGCTTGGGTACACGCCTAGGGTGGCGTGCGCCCTCCTCCTTGCCAGGTTCTGGCAGGAGGACAGGCCTCCACCAGCTCTCCAATAGGTGCATGACATGTGGTCAAAAGTTAAAGTGTCAATGGTCAACGTTTGACCAGTCAAAGGTAGACTTTTGACCAAAGTCAAAGAACAAAAAATGGCAAGCGACCAAAAATGGCAGGTAATGTCTTACAAAATAAGACAACCTTTTCTGACTTGGACAACCTTCAGTCAGACCATATGAAGGCCTCTAATTGAGCACAAACTCCTTTGGCTCAGACAGGACTGATAAGCATCATAAATTCACCAATAAAAGTATTAATTTATTAATTAATTTATATTAATTTTTAAGAATTATTAATTAATTTATATATAATTTTTGAAAAATTCATATTTTTATTAATTAAAAAATTAATTAAAAAATAATAAAAAATAATAAAAATTAAAAAAATAAAATTTTATTATCAGTAGAAAGAGCTCATTTTTTTGATCATAACAAAATAAATTTCAAGTAAAACAGAGCTAAAACGAAAAAGATATAAATTTTTAAAGATATAAAATAAATACATAAAAATTAAATAAAAAAGAAAACGGCTCAGTCGGCTCCGCAAGCCGAGCCACCAAGCCAAGCCATCAAAGCCGACTCAGCCATTGAAGCCATCAGCCAGTCTACGATCCAAGCATGGACCACCCGCTCAGAAAAATCCGACGAATCAGAGCTTGCCACGTGGTGGACCTAGACCCCTAAAGGGTCTACAAAAATTTATCGCGGCACACAAGGGTAATTTTATCTTTTTACTCGACAACAGAGGAGCTGATTGGTTGTGGTGTGCAGTGCGGTCGGTCCATGCAGTCCATGAGAACAGTGATTGCGCGATCGGACGACTGTGGTTGCTTTCGGATTTGACTTAGCTGCAGACATCATGTGGATCACCATCGATGGCAGCGCTCGATCCAGGCGACAATCCGATCATCCAGAAAGCTCCCGACGGCGATCAAACTCTCAGGCACATGATTTGCAGCCAGATTTCCTCCATCAAGCGTGGTCCAACGGCCAGAAATTAATCCGACTTGATCTGGGCCAATACGCATCCGATTTTAATGATTTTTGGACCGTTGGATTCTTGTTGAACGGCTGGATTTTATCAAATTTATCAGAGATGTATTAGAGCTATTTTGATTCAAATTTTATCCAAATTTCTTTGTATTTTCATGATTACAAAGGCTATTAGTCCCATACTGCCTTTAGAAAAAAAATATCCAGCCCTCCTTGCACTGTAAAAAGGATCCTAGGCCTCCAGAAATCAACATCTTCGATCAAGGTGAAGCTTTGGTATAGGACGAAGCCAGGCTATGGGTTAAAGGCTGCTTCGAAGCAATGGGTGCCGAGAAGAAGAGCCGAGCTTCTACACCATCTTTCTGCCAATGCCGATCCAAGATCAGAGATCAGGCTATTTTATTTTTTTTTTAAATTTCTATGTATTTAAATTCTAAAATTTTAATTAATAAAAATTTTATTTTTGCATTTTAATTTCTTGCTTTTTATTTTTATTATAATTTAATTTCTATACTTTAATTATTATTTTTTTTTGCAAGTAGATGCTAAGATCTAACTAAGTAGATCTTAGTACCAAGTTTAAATTCTTGCACCTTTTAATTTTCATCTTTTAATTTTCCAACTTCACTTTTAATTCTAAAAACTCAAATTCTTTTCTTTTTCTTTTCAAAAATCAAAGATTTCAAATCTAAAATACTACCTTCCCTATGGATTCGACCCGACTCATTGCTATCTACGTATTTTTAATTATTTTAAAAAGTTGGATTAAACTGATAAACAGGTGTCTTAACGACAACATCGCGTTCCTATCAAGTTTTTGGTGCCGTTGTCGGGGAAGGTTTTTTGATTTTTAATTTTGATTTCTTTGATTTATTAAAAATAATTCTGGCAAATGCAACAAGTTTTTTGCGCCGTTGCCGGGGAAGGCACGGATATCAAATTTTTGATCTCTTTGATTTTTCTATAAATAAATTATAAATAAAATTTTTATTTTCTTATAAATATTGCTTGCTAATTTTTATTTATTATTTTACAGAAAAAGAGATTAAAGAATAAAAAGAATCAAAAGTTTTGCTTGGTGAGATCAATCCTAACCGTAGTCCTCTTTTCTTTTTATTTATTTATTTTATTTTTAAATTAATTTAAAAAAATATCCATTTAAATCTAATTAAAAGCCTCATGATAAGATTAGAAATCCTAACTACTTAGAGCATGCATCATATTATTTTTATTTTTATTTTTATTTTATTTTTTTTGGTGATTGCTGGAGGTAAGGTAAGCCTTTCAGAATTCAATTAGTTGCATGCATCTAGTTTAAATTGCATAAAACCCTTTGATTGAATTTTTTTTTTTTCATGCATATTCATATTAAATCAAATTAAGGGCACAACCCAATTAAACAAGATAAGGTGGGGATTTGATCACCCTTTCCTTAGCCCACAAACAACCAACCAACATCCTGCATTGACCTAAGCCTTTAAATTAAAATCAATTAGACATCAACCCTAGGAACTCGAGCTCAATAGGATAAGGAATCCTAAGAGTTGAACTGGGTTAGGATAAGTCAATTTGACTGGTGTCTAGGAAAGTGGTTCAGGGAACGACTGGGCCCGAAGGAAGGTGGTTTCTAATTGGTTCCGTTCGCTTACCTGGCCAAGCACAATTGGTGTCTAAGGCAAGCAACGGGGGGACTCCCACCGACCTTACACTTACCTGGCTAGTTGATTGGCTAATCCTACACTTGGAGGGCTTGAAGGTGACCTTGGCAGTTAGGAGCTGTCTAGATCTAGGACAACCTTTAGTCAGGATTGATTGACCAACTTGATTGCTAACCAATATCAAATCTAATTAAACCTAATTCTTCTCTCTTCTTCTTAGTTCTAGGACTCCTTAGGATCCTCTTTCTTTAGAACTTTTCTTCTTTCCTTACTTTCCTCTAAAAAAATAAAATAAAATAAAATAAAATAAAATAAAAAAAATAAAAATTAAATTAAACTAACTAAAAAAAATATTAAA